>SNQJ01S0289150.1:0-10710 GCA_010110895.2 Picea sitchensis | reverse complement strand
GGCCAGTGGTGCAATGCTCTCTCCAGGTGAGAGAGGTAATTGAAGTTGGAAGAACAGGTTGTTGGCTTGTGAGCGATTCTCTCCAGGTAAGAGAGTGCGCGAAGGAAGGAGAGGACTCCTGGAAGGAACCCTGTAGCTGCCACAGAGCTCAAAGACTTCTGGTCCGGCCTGTTCCTGTAACCCAAGGCAAGGGAGATTAGAAGTCAAACGACTGTCCAGGTGACAGAGAAGGTGTATTCTCCTGGGGTGGAATAGGCATATGGGAAATGAGGGTCTGTGGGCAGTGAGCGTGGGAGGTTCCTTGGAGAGAATCCCTTCCTTGTGGTTGTGTGTTGTTTTCCTTGTAACCTCAGCCTAGCCCAGTATTCCTTGTCTCGGGGTGGAGCTTAGTCCTAGCTCGGGGGTGACCCACTGCTAAGCTGATGAGCAGTGTGGTCTAAGGCTGGAAGGTTCGTGGAAGGCCTGCACTTGGTTGGTGGATTCTACTACGATTAAAAAGATAAGTATCTGTTTATGCTTAATCATGTTTAGTGCATGACTGTGTTGCATATGTTATCATGAATTCCGCTGTGTATATGAATTAATATGAAAAGCTAATTGCTTGCTGATTATGGCAGTAATTCATATGAATACTCTATGTTGAATGTGTTTATTATTTAAATGCATGTGGGTTAAATAACATCGGTATGAGTTATGTACAAAATGGTGTTATTTTCTTTTAAGAGTGATTAAACCTTAGTAGCAAAAAAAAGGTGTGCTACAATTACAATGGGGACATTAGTAACAAAAACATCCACTTCACATAGAGAAACAACTAATGAACCAAAAATAAAAATATGTCAAACCATAAGTGATCAAGGACACCTCGACGAAAGTCTTCGCATGACTGCTTCCTCAGGAACAAAACTTATATTGGCTGCAATGAGAACCATAACATCTTAAGAATTTGAATGCCTTGGAGGACATGTGATCTCCTCATTATCACGGTCATTGTTATAATGAGAAAGAAATATTGGAGGTCCTATCATGATTTCTGCTTCACCATCACCATACCCATCTCTCACAAATTGGGTACCATGGGAGGGCCTACAAATCTATCAAAATATCCTTCTCCAAAATTGGAGAGAGGTGTGGGAGGACCAAACTGAGATAAGGGTCGTGGTTCGTCTAGCCTATTAGTGGCAGTGAATGGAATTCAAAGGAGGTTGTTTCTTCTCTGGTTTACCAAACGATAGAGGAAAACAAGTTCATTGGGACTATTGTATTTCTAGTTTATTGACAACATCAAAACCGTTAAGTATAAACTTGACTTGGTAAAAGAGTTAAAGTTGTTAGGTCAAGAGTGGTGGTTTGGGCACATGGTATTGATGAATCGTGAAATTGAACCTATGGATTACATGTAATAAAGTCTTTAAAAATCTAGTGATACTCTATTATAATGTACCCATAGTCAAGTGGTGAAGGCTCACTTGGTGGGGGAAAAGACATTGGTGGGTTGTTGCTATGATTTGAAATATTATTTTTCTCTAGTATTTTTAATTTCCTAACAACTAGTATGAGAGCGATGTTTGACGATATCGAAAGAAACACACTATTTCTGTATACAGAGCTAGGGTTTAAATCCCTATGGGGGCGTTGAAGGCTTCATCACTTATATTTAAAGAGCACCAGTTTGGCTCAGAGTGTGAAAAGGGTATATGGCTTGGATTCTTGGATTTAGTGGATTGATATGTTAGGTGTGGTTGGATCTATTGTCTGGTTGCAAATCTACCAAGAAGTGAGCATCAAGAGTTGGAAGAATCAAAAGGCAAAAAGATGGTGACAGAAGTGTTGGGATAACAACAATGAATTTTTTTTTTTATGGATTTGAATGTAAATAGGAATACGACTATAAGACCTAGTTAGGCATGTGTACCTCAGGTTTGAAATTTCACCGGTAAAGTCTAGACGTACACCTAGGTGATAGGGGGAACATGCGGGATTCATGTATATCCTAACTTTGAGGAAGTTTGGTTTCATTTAGTCATCCTAACTTTGAGGGAGGTTTGGTCTCATTTGGTCATGGGAAACTGCAAGTCAAGTTTAAAGGGGGATTGTTAGGATAAACTTGATTTGGTGAAAGAATCAAAGTTGGTAGATCAACAGTGGTGGTTTTGGGCACATGGTATTTTTGACCCGTCGTATTGAGCCAATGGATTACATGTAATGAAAGCTTATAAAATGTTGGTGAAACTCCATTTCAAGTGTCAAGGGTTGAGTGGTGAAGGCTCACATTATCCCAGCTGGGACATTTGTCGAATTTGGCCAAGGGAAATAATAGATCCATTGTTGGTTGGTTTTCCTATAAGGTTAAATATCGTGTGATTTCTGTGTGCATGTTACTATTTTCATGTTATTTCCTAAACCTGGTTAGGCATGCATACCTTGAATTTGAAATTTCACCAGTAAAGTCTAGACATAGACCTAGGTGATAGGGGGAGAATACTCGATACTTGGATACCCTGATTTTGAGGGAGGTTTGAGTGAATTTCGTCATGAGAAACCCCAAGTCAAGTTTAAAGGAGAGAATGTTATGGTAAACTTGACTCGGTAAAAGAGTCAAAGTTGTGGCACATGGTATTGATGACTCATGGTATTGATCTTGTGGAATACATGTAATGAATCATTTAAAATGTCAGTGATACTACATTGTGAAGGCTCATTGATGGGGCTAGGACATTGGTAGGCTTGGCTGGGTTTGTCCAAGGGAAATAATAGGCCATAGTCTAAAATTTCTACATTTTGGCACTTTTCTGAGATATTATCCATTTAATTTTGCCTGATGAGAAATAGTTAGATATATATATATATATTTGAATAGTTAAGTCTGTATAATCCAAGTGCCCTAGATATTTTTCAGCACATTGAATCCATTTATGCATTTAGAAATGCAATTTAAACAACATAAAATTTCAATTTAGCCCATATTTATATTGTTCGATTCTAGCGAAAAATACTAAAACTCAAAACATTTAGACAATATCTAGATCCAATAAAAATTTCCGAAATAAATATTAAGTGTAATTTATGTATTGTTGTTATGATTTTAAATATTATTTTTTATTTAGCATTTTTCATTTCCTAACAACGACCTCTTCCTATTCATGAATTTAACATGTAAATAGCAATGCTAAGTGGAGGATTGACTCATGCTCCTATTCATGAATTTAACATGTAAATAGCAATGTTAAGTGGAGGATTGACTCATGTTGGAAAAGATAAACTACCACGAGATGAGTCGAAGAGAGTTATAGAGTGCGAAAGGAAAGGAGTGGATTCTGATTTCACCAATCAATACACGCCCCACAGAGACATGACATCATAACAAGTCAACTTATCAATAGATAGAAAGCAATGAATATGAATCTTTTCCCTATCACAACATGAGAAAAAAAGAGGGGGATCACTAGCCACCAAAAAAGACACGTATTACAAAACAAGTGATCCATCAATACTAGGTTGGCTTGATAATTAAAGCATAACTAAATAATTTTCCCAACCGATTTCAGAATGGATCAACATAAGACATAGATAGACAAGAATTGGATTTTTTTTTACTTCACTTAAACTTGGGAGTTCAAATTTATTTTATCTAACGAGAATTCACTGTGCATGATACGGCTCCAAGAGGAAAACGTTTCATGGAACAGAGGTAAAAAATGAAGTGACAAGGAAGGGAAGATGAAGTACGTCAACTCATGTAGTAGCTATTATCTTCACACGAATCAGTGAATGGACACTGCATCAACTGATAGATCGATTATCACAGTCATGGTGTTTCATTTTGAAGATTCAGTTATTCAATCTATTTGCTCCATGTTAGGGAAACGTTTTAGGGTAAATGAAACCATGAACCTTAAACCCTACTTAAAAGTATTACATATATATACTTGATAATTGTCTCTGAACTGAATAGCCAAGAAGGTTTTCCAGAAGATGTTCAACTTTTTTAGCATGTGGCTCAGTAATGGAGAGCTTTGTTGAACTTCACGAAATCAAAATGGAAGACCAACAAAAGAAGGAAGACTGTGCAACTTGTGAAGAAAATAGGAAAACCCCTAGAAAAATAGCTACCCGGGTTGTGGTCTGTAGTCATGTCAACTTCCCTTTGCGAAGGCTCACAAGGAGCACACTCAATATACAGGAAAACAAAACCTCTGTATGTTTGTGCCCCTCTCCCAGTTTGATGAAAATTAGCTAGTATCAGATTACAAACTATTGGAGGAGGTTTTTAGGATAACCAAAGATGCTAAGCAGAGACGAGCTTCCTTGTTTGAAAGAAGGCATTTCCCGAGCAAACCCATGAAAGATTTTCAAACCCAGGCTAGGAATTGTAATACAAACCTTTTATAGTTTTTTTTTGTTTCATTTCTTAATGGTGGTATATGTTTTCTTTTGAGGTTCTGAAATTATTTGAGGGTATATTTCTTATTCATCATTTTATTAAGAGCAGAATACGTTTGATTTTTGTAATTAAAAAGTGGTTAATAGTTATTCTTCATGCCATTTTTTCCATGATCATTGACACATAATGAATCATATGAGGTTTAGTTTAGTATTGATTAAGATTCCATATTTTTGAGACATCCTTCAGATCTCTTTACTAGCTTCTTTTATGTCCAATATGGCATGAAGGATTTTTTTTTTTAAATTCCAAACAACTTGAGAAAGTAATGGACCTTCAATTTAGGATGTCTCTTCCTTTGAAGTTTAGACTAAGATCCAGATCAAACAACAAACAAGATATATCGGTTAATATCTTTAAGAATTCATTAGATTCAATTTCAAATTGTTCTTTTAAATCTTTATTACATTCAATTTCAAATTTCTCTTTTAAATCTTACTTATAGAGTGAAGTGATGTAGGGGTTCAGAGGCCTGAACTGTTGCAACAAAGTTCTGATAGCATTTGTAACAGTCCAATCCATCATAAACATGATGGAAGGGTTCTTACTTGGTCAACTAAACTTCTTTTCAATCCATAATTATCCATAATTGTCAATCAGGATTTTCTAGGCAAATATTTATAACATAACAAATACCAATAAACTCTTCCAAACCAACCTTCCAAGTTGTCCCAACAATTGTGAAAAATCATACTCTAAGGTTGATTTTCTCCTCAACTAACTAATAGTTTTATTTGATGCCCCTCAAGTTAGTTTTAGGTGATGACGAGGGCTTAATCTCAATGAAAACAATGCACCACTTCCTAATATTTCTATTCAACAACCATATTATATCCAACTAAACGAAAATATAAAGTTGCAAAATCCAATTATATGGTAGAAAAGGCCACATGCTTATTACATCACCATACCCCTATGGGTTTAGTGTGGATGAATAGTTCCATTCTTTTTCTCTTGGTACTCTAGTAATTCCTAATTCTAATAGTGGAGAGTTCTTTTCTAATCTAGTTCTCGGTTCAATGTTGGGCCCTACTAGTCCACCTCATGCCTCTTGTTGCTCACTCAAAGCAATTGAGTGTCTCATTTTTTTCCCTTTTCCAAGAACAAAGTTAAAATATGTAGCACAAAGATCCTAAGTGTACTTTCCCTTCCCTCTAATAACCAAAAAAAAAAAAAAAAAATTCCTTTATATTAATAACCACAAAACATCCATTTATTTTTCTTTCACAATACCATAAAAAACATTTTATTTTTTCTTTCACAATACCATAAACAACATTTTCATTTGTAATTACAAGGCATAGTTAGATGCAACAATTCACCTTTTTAACTCTTCTAATGCCTCATAAAGTTTTAGAACTTCTAGGATAGGTTATTTTCATTGAAATATAGTCTTTTTCCCAAGTGTGATTTTCAAGGTTTTATAGGTTCTAGACTAGGTATTTCTCATTGAGCAAAGGTCATTGTATCCAAGTGTGATTTCCAACATATTAGTAATATTCATGGGGGTTTCACCTTGTTGATCAATATCTAGTTGCATTCATTCATAATAAAATTGTGAAAAATAATGTCAATATAATGTATATATTGGGGGAGGAGTAAGGTATGAGGGAGTTTATAGGTATTGGGGGATATAAAAAATAGTATCTAGTAAAAATAAGAAGTTTTTTATTGGAAAGATGTATTTGGAGAGGGGGTTAAACAAAATGAGTTTGAGATATTTTTCAATATCTAGTGGAATTAGAGATATTCTTTAATATTCCATGAGTATACATATTATGTCTCAGGTTCACTGAGTAGAGATCCTCTGGTATGTCACGGGTTCATTGAGTGGAGATCCTGTGGTAATATTCATTCGAGTTTCTCCCAACATATGACCTAGGTCAATGTGAGTCCCCATGATAATGAATCTTCGCTTCATCATTCCTTAAAACAATTTGATAATTTATCCAAAAACACATCTCATTACATTAATATATACTAACTACACATAAAGAAACATGGATCATAACCATAAATTAATATATTATATCTCCTTCAATAACCAGAGTTAACATTGTACCAATTAATAAATATGATGTGTACATTATAATCATAAGATGATACATTAGTTATACCTATAGTAAAATAAAATAACAGGCTACATATGAATAACATTGATAGCATAAAGTTTTTCTATTGAGATAAGTACATATGTTAGACACCAAGTTAACATGTCATAACAATAAAAATGCACACAAGAAAAAATAACAAACAGAATGTCCACAAATGGGGTGTGGAAAATTATTTTTGATTTAGAAACTTGGGAGTTAGTTAAGGTCAACTTGGTTAATATGTCTTTTGATTTTCTTATGTGAGTGGTTTCCTTAAGGTGTTCATGGTACTAAGGGTAAAGTAGATTTCACATAAGCTTGAAGTTTTTCCAAAGTAAGGCTCAAGGGAATTATAACAATATACTCATGTTGTTGGTGGGATTTGAACCTAGGTGGGGAGGATACCAATCATTCCTCCCTACTACCACTTGAACTAAACCCAATTGTCAATCTTATAATTAGTTACTTTTAAATACTAAATATTGTTTATTATGTATGAATCTTATATTTGAATATTCCATTTATCCTCTTATAATCCCATAAAACATAAAAATTTAATATTTAAATAAAACACTATTAATAAAATAACTACTGTTAAAGGATATATAATTCTATTGAATGGAATTTCAACTTTGATTTTTTTCTTTTCTTGAGTGAGGCCACATATATCGTATTTTATTTTATTTTTATTTATTTCCTTGCAAGTTTTCAATGAGCATCCATACTCAATACTTCCATCAATAACATATAGGGAGATAAATAAAAAATATAATAAAAAAATAGTAAATAACACTAATATGTTTTCCCTCTAAAATACACAACATACACCTCTTTTTAAATTTTTAGAGGAAGATTTCAACGAATATGTTCAACACCCTTTCCACTGTATGTGGATCAAATATTTCTTACTTCAAGGGAATTTCTTACAACTTGGTGTTATAAAAGGATGGAATTTTGGGTTGATCTAATGTCATATCTATGTGAACAATGAATAATGCATTTGGATGTGTTATTACAACTTGGTGTTATAAAAGGATGGAATTTTGGGATGATCTAATGTCATATCTATGTGAACAATGAATAATGCATTTGGATGTGTTATTTTTGTATTGGGATATGTTAGCTTGTGCTTAAGTGTAGTAATGGTGTCACTAGACACCACTCCTTTTTGGAATAATTAATTATCTAATTTACCTGATTCCATCATTCTCCAACACCGTGTCAAAGCTATTGTTTTGAATATCTAGCATGTTTTCTACAAGTATTTTGAAGGCTATCATTTAGATGCACTCCTATTAAGTTGAATACATTTGTTGATTGACTCTATGTTTTGACTTGTAGACTATATATTGGGATTATTTCTCTAGATCAATATATTATATTTCAAGGTAGAGCCTCTAATATTGATCATCTATAATTATGGAATATGGGCACAAGATATGGAGGCCTTCTTGAAAAGTAAGTAGATTTGGTGGTTTACAAAGACCATGATCCTAAATCAAAAGGGTGACCGAAATTTGTTTTCCATCGACGACGGAAAGAAGGATGAGACTAGAGGAGTCATTACCACTTACATTTTGAGAGATATTTTCTTTCATAAAAGTGGGATCGACTATCCCAAGTCTAGAGAAATATAAATACTTTGTATGATAACACTGAAAAAAATCAACTTATGTAGATTGAGAAAGATTTTATCTCTCTCGATCCTCTCTCATTTCAAAGAATTGAATACTACTTCACGTATGTCAATGAGATACAATTGAGGTTAAATGAATGTGGCAAGGACTTCTTGAAGAAATATAGCTAGCTCATTGTACTCATCCTCATGAACCTAAAGACACCTTGCGATATATTATGTTCAACATTTCATGCTAGTTGGGATTTCCGAAAACAAGATGGTAAGGATTATACATTTGATTCATTATGTGGTTGGATAATTAGGGAATAAGAGGAATTTCTTAATGACGGAAAATCAGAGCTCAAGCAACATGCTCTTTTGATTAAAAATAGAGGTCAATAAAATTATAAAGAAAGAGGTCAACAAGGTTGTTAGAATAAGTTTATTGACCGTACATTGACCAAAATATAAAGAACAAGCATGATGGGTAAAATTTGACTAAGAATGGTTGAAATAAGAAAACTTTCCACTAGTGCAAAAAGTTGGGACAAATGGAGGAGGCTTGTTGGAAGAATATCAGATATTTGGATGAGAAGGTCAGGAACCTTGAAGGAAATGTGTTGACTTGATGATCGATCAATGCTCAACACTTACTTCCAGAAGATAAGGTAGGTAAATATACATTTTCTATTAGTATATATTAAACCCCACTTTCTCACACTTCACAAAGTGAGTGGATGGTTCGCTCTCGGAGTACACATCATATGGTTAAAGATGCTTCTCTCTTTTCTTCATGAAGTGAACCTATCAAAAATAAAATGTTTCTAGCATATGGTTATTTACTTAATGTTGTCATTTGTGGAGATGTAGATTATCAAAATGGTGTGATCATTAATGTCTATCATGTACTTAACTTGAGCTCCAATTTATGTCTATATCTCAACTTACCTAGACAACATAGTTACCAACTTAAGGATAACTCTATAGAGTTCTCGTTTTTTGTGGGGTCCAATTTTTTACCCTGTTTTTAAAAATGGTGCTATCGGTAGCACCCCCTCTCCCTTTTTAGGTGGTTTTTCGATATTTTAAATTTTTCAATCCACAATGTTTACACATTTTTTTTAAATGCTTATTTTTCATCTATTTTTTTTTTCAATATATATATATATTATTCAATGGTGTTTTTAGTCATTTTTCCATGCTTCTTTCAATCTTAAAAATATCTTTTACGATTTACTTTTTTGAAGTTATGATTTTTCATATAATTGTGTCTTCTTAATTAATTTATTGTTCCATACTTTTAAAATATAGTAGAAAACGTCATTCTTAACACATTGTTTAGCTTTACTTCAATACATAGAAAAAAAATTGTAGTTAAATAACACTATTTTTTAATATTTAACCAAAAAATATAATTCAATTTTTTTTATAAATTAAAAACTAAGAAAAATAAAAGAACTAAGAAAAAAAACAAAAAAAAAGGTAAAAAACCAAATTTATGGCCTAAAAACTTTAGAAAAGTTTAAAAAAACACAAAGAACAATTAGGAATATATATTAAAAAAAATAAAAATTAACACACTTAAACTACAAAATTTAATACAAAATTAGAAAAAAATAAAAAAATAAAATTACAAAAAAAATATTTTTGTTATTAAAAAACTTTAAAATATGTATAATTTTATGAAAAAAAAAAACAAATTAAAAAAAACGTATGCACCAATGATGGGAGGCCATGGGGGGTGATGTCAGGCATCACCAGAGCCCCCAAGGGCTAAGCCTTCACCTCGTGGGACCAAGGTTTATCCCCTGGGGGCTGTGGTGATGCCCGACATCACGTCAGCCCCCATGGGCTAAACCCTGGTCCCACGGGGCTAAGGATTATCCCTTAGGGGCTGGGAAAATGCCCAGAATCACCCCATCCCCCAGGGGTTGGGGTGATGCCTGACATCACGCCAACCCCCAGGGGCTAAACCTGGTCCCACAGGGCTAAGGCTTAGCCCCTAGCGGCTGGGGTGATGCCCATAATCCAAGGGCTAGGGTGATGCCCGACATCACACCCACGACAGCCATGACGCTCAACCAGCATGGGCGTCGTGGGTGCTATGGGGGGTGATTTCGGGCATCACCCCAAGCCCCAGTGGCTAAGCCCTTGTCCCACGGGGCTAAGTCTTAGCCCATGGAGGCTGGCGTGATGTCGAGAATTGCCCTAGGCCCCAGGGGCTAAGCCTTAACCCTGTGGGACCAGGGTTTATCCCATGGGGGCTGGAGTGATACTCGACATCACCCCAGCCCCCACGAGCTAAGCCTTGGCCCTATGGAACCAATGCTTAGCTCCTAAGGGATGGGGTGATGCCCGACATCACCCCAAACCACACGGGCTAAGCCTTGGCCCCATGGAACTAAGGCTTAGCCCCTAGGGGTTGGGGTGATGCTGAGAATTACCCCCATGACACCCCAATAATCTATTGGTTTGTAATTAAAATTTGTTTTAATTTTAATTAAAAATTTATGTTATTTCAATTGCAAAATTGTATTTTATTTTTTTTGTTTTAA
>SNQJ01S0289149.1:0-10837 GCA_010110895.2 Picea sitchensis | reverse complement strand
TGGTGATTGCGATCGAATTATTTTGCTCAACGAAACAAGCATTGTGGAAAAAATTCCTGCTATTTGTTCAAAATATCGCTTCCTCCCGGACTTGACTATCAGGCAGCTTGCATAGAGCCCTGATATTTACCCAATCGGAACGATTGGGGCTGCTGTGACACTGGCAAGAAAATTTGGGTCGCAACACATTCTCCATATAAAGGATGGACAGTCGGACAATGACAAGGAAATGGTACCGCTTTTCGTATTCAGTTTTGTTCTTAACTTTCGCCTCTGCATATATGTCGGATAAGTTACACAAATATTGCATTGTTCCATGTTGCAGCTACAATTGTTCGATACGTATTCATATTTGTTTTCGTCAATGGAACAACAATTTCATAGAGGGAAAATTCCACTTATGCTGTTCAAAAATATAACAAAGAAGAAGGATGCTAGAAAAAGGATCTTTCGGAGAACCCAGACAACGTTTGTAACAGAGTTGCGAGAAGATATAGTAGAGGATCTGGAGAAACTAACTAGCTCTACAATTGTTGTGTGTATACATCCACAAAATCATCCTCACTTTTCTTATAGAAACAACCTTCAACAAATTTCTGCACCTGTTTACTTTTTCTTTTTGGTTTTAAAGGGGAGGGGGGGATGCAGTTGTGTATTATATTGTTCAATGTATTAATCCCTTTGCTCGCGTTGCCAGGTTGAAGGTCTTTTAGTTGCAGCCAATGTGTACTCGACCCCCTTTGAGCCTGTATGTGCAAAATGCCATTACCCTGCTTCTACCTCCACTTTGATAAGTGATGATACAATTGATTGTCTACGATGCGGTAAAAAAGTCCATATATTTAACAAAATCTCCTTCCTAACAGGGGCCAACGTCGTCTGAAACCGAGCTGAAAACTCGCCGACACTGACAAGGTTAGCAGGGTTTGAGCTCTACGGGACAGGCCTGAGTCCAGGGTTCGCGTGCATGGAGGGGATGGGCACCCCCCAGGCGTCCCCTTTGCCTCCTCCATCGATCTTTCCTATTGAGACCTTCAATAGGCTCATGGCGGGTCTCCCACAAAAGAGAAATGCGGAAGCTGCGAAATTTGTGAAAAAACTGGATGATATTCCGGTGATCTCCCTCCCTCCAGAAACCCCGATCCAGGTTGCTCTGTCGCTGGCCGATCGGGCTCTCATTGGCCAGTTCACGGGGCTATGGCCGTCCCCAAAAACCACCGAAAGCTGGGTCAACAGAAACTGGGCGCCGTTGATCAAAGAAAGCGTCACTACTTATTTTCTGGGGAGAGGGTACTTCCTCTTCGAATTCACATCAAAGGACGACAAATACTTGATCTTCCAAAATGGCCCCTACTTCATGGGCCCTCAGGGTCTGTACTTGAACAAATGGACCCCGGACTTCAATCCGGCAGTAGACGTGCCCAAAGCAGTCCCGGTGTGGGTGAGACTTCCAAACCTCCCAGTACACTGTTGGAATGGGGACTCCTTGAGGCACATTGGAAATGCCCTGGGAAAATTTATAGATCGAGCGAACAACAAGGATCAATATGACTGTGCCAGGATCTGTGTAGAAGTAGATCTGGAGGTGGGTCTACCAGAGGCCATCACATCAAAGGTCGGAAGCTGGACGCATCTACAGAAACTGGACTATGAGCAGCTACCCTTCAAATACCAGAAATGCCATGTTTATGGCCACTTCGCCAGAGGATGCCCGACCATCAAAGAGGCCATGCAGGGAAAGGAGGATGGATGGAACCAAGTCAAGCGAGCCAAACCTAATCTCAAGAACCAGAAGTCGGGAGGCCCTAATGGCAAGGGACCCCATCAGGCCAATGCCCAACAGATCCCTCTCAATCCTTTTCCAGGAAATAAGTTCGGCCCTCTAAGCTCACAACCAGAGAACACGTAGGAGGTCGGGGTCCAAGAGGAGACAGAAGCTTCCCTGGAGATCGAGACCCAAGAAGCAGATCCTTCAAGTAAAGGCACGTCCTCAGCCACCCACAAAGGAACAAGTACTGAAGATCCTCAAGGTATGACTATAGAAGTCGAGGAAGAAGAGCAGGAAATGGACGAATCAGAAGAGGAAGGAGAAATAGGAGAGTCCCAAATCTCGATAAGGAGATCTCTAAGAGGCCGGAAAACTGACAGGGAGAAAAGGGAGCAGGAGACCTACAAAGAAAAACTCCAGGGCAGCCAACCAACTTTGGAAAAATTGCTAGCCCCAAAGACTAAGATGCTGAAAAACCAGCCCCAAGGCTCCAAGGGAGCCCACCAGAAGAAAAAATAATGAAGGTCATCTCCTGGAATTGTAGAGGTATGGGGTCCAAAGTAAAGGAAGAAGCCATCAGAAGCTTCATCAGAATCAAAACCCCAGACATACTTCTCGTCCAGGAGACAAAGATGGAAGACATAGCCTTCCTTCAAGCAAGCAAGAAACTTTGGATGAAAAGTGAAGCAAGAGCCATCCCTGCCCGGGGGGCCTCAGGAGGGATCGACACTCTCTGGAATGTCAACAAATTTACTGTTCTATTGGAGGTTCGGAACACTCATTGGCTGCTATTGAAAATGCAGAATCTGGACACTAAGGAAACCTTTTGTCTTTTCAATGTCTACTCTCCAGTCAATGTCAGGGAAAAAAAATACTGTTGGGACTCTATTCGGCGCCAAGCAGATCTGACAAAACTGGAAAATATAATTATTGCTGGAGACCTTAACCTTACTCTTCATCCCTCTGAAAAAAGGGGAGGCAGTGTAGTTCGAGATCCGGCAAGGGAATGGGTGGAGGACATTATGCAGGACTGGGACTTGTTGGATACCAAACCCTCTTCTGGTAAGTACTCTTGGTCTAATAAAACAGTGGACCCTGGACATATTGCTGCCAGGCTAGATAGATTTTTTATTCAAAGTTCCTATTTGCTGCTAGGTTTAGAGCCTAGAAGGCATATCCTTGCCAGTAGCGTCTCGGACCATAAGCCCATAAAGCTAGAACTTCTAGCTCATCATGATCTGGGCCCCATCCCCTTTAGATTTGGCCCTCTATGGGTAAAGGAGCCAGACTTTATGCAAACTGTCAAGGATTGCTGGAACCAGCTTGTCAACGGATCGCCTTTCTATATATGGGAGGTAAAGCTTAGAAGGGTAAAAGGAGTTCTAAAAAGATGGGTCAAAACTCTGCCCAATCCGGCCACAGAAAGGAAATCCATTAAAGATGCTCTTGCCTCCCACCAATCGTGTATGGAGACTGCTATCCTCACAAAGGAGTTAATAGATCAAGAAGCTCAGCTGCAACAATGCTATCACAAGGCCTACTTAGCTGAAGAAGAGTATTGGAGATTAAAATCCCGCAATCTCTGGCTCAAAGCAGGCGACAGGAACACTGCCTTTTTCCATAAACAAGCCCAGGTAAGGAAATGCTTCAACACCATTTCAGAGATTAAAGTGGATAGCGTTACTCATAAGGACTTTGAACACCTAAAGAAAGCTGCCTTTTCACATTTTCAAGACTTGTATAGAGAGGATAAAGATCCAAATCATTATCCTGATCTGTTAGACATTATACCGACTGTACTCTCTCAGCGTATGAAGGAGAATCTTGAGGCCAAAGTCACTAAAGATGAAGTAAAAAAGGCTCTGTTTGACATGGATCCTGATAAGGCCCCTGGGCCGGATGGATTCTCTGCCAGATTCCTTCAAGCTTGCTGGCCGATCGTTGAAAAGGACCTTCTCAAAATGGTACAAAAGTCTCAAAACACTCAAAAAATAGGCGGCAACACAAACTCTACTTATTTAGCCCTCATACCTAAGGAAAAAGGCGCCAACAACTTCAGCAGATTCCGTCCGATTTCCCTTTGCAACATTGGATATAAAATAATCACTAGAGTAATTGCAAACAGGCTGAAGTGCATTCTTCCTAAAATAATCCCTGAGAATCAAGGCGGTTTTATTCAAGGCAGGAAAATCGTGGACAATTACTTCCTTGTTCAAGAGGCAGTTCACTCAAGCCTTCTCCGAAAAGAGCAGGGTATGGTGGTTAAACTAGATTTAGCAAACGCTTTTGATCGAGTAAATCACAGTTTTCTTTTAAATGTTATGCACAAATTCGGTTTTGGAGAAAATTTCATTAAATGGATCCGGGCATGTATCTCAGAGCCATGGATTGCTCCGCTTGTAAATGGAAGAGCCACTGGTTTTTTCAAAGCTTCGAGAGGACTTAGGCAGGGGTGCCCTCTATCCCCTCTACTTTTTTTCATCCAAGCCTCTGCCCTCAGCTTCCTGCTAGACAAAAAAATGCAAGATCAAGAAATAAACGGATTGTGTATCGCCAGAGGGGTCAAAAACATTAATCATGCCTTGTTTGCGGATGACACTCTGCTTTTGGGTCCTGCCTCTCTCTCCTCTGCCTTAAAATTCAAAGCGGTTTTGGATGAATTCAGTGAGGCCTCAGGCAGTGTTATTAACAAGAGCAAATGCCACATCTACAGCTGGAATATTATGCCTAGAGTGCTCTCTGCCATCTCTAGATGCTTGCGGTTTGCAGCCTCATCTTCTTGGTCCTCCTTTAAATACCTGGGCCTCCCTGTAACTTATAAGAGACCTGCAAGTAGAGACTGGCTCCCTCAGCTGGAAAAATTCAAGTCCAAGGTTCAAGCCTGGGGTTACTCATGGCTTAATTCTGCTGGCAAAACAGTCTTAATTAAATCTGTCCTTACCAGCCTCCCTCTATTCCAATTTGCTGGACTCCTCGCTCCGGCAATCATTTAAAAAAAAATGGAAGAGTACATACGAAGGTTCTTTTGGAAGGGAGGAAAACAAAACGAAAACAAGATCCCCCTCATCAGTTGGGAAACCATCTCCAAGCCGTTATGTGAGGGTGGTCTAAACTTCAAAAATCTCTGTCAGCAGAATGTGGCAATGGTGGCAAAGATTATCTGGAAGATCATCACGCCCAAGCCTGGCTGGGCCCAATTGGCTCTCTGGAAAAAATATTTCAGAGGACCCCGATCCAGATGTTTAGAAAACGTGATTCAAATGCCCAACTCGACATTTCTCAATCTGTATGCTAAAGCTGCCCCTCTAATTACCGCGCACTCCTACTGGATCCCAGGTAACGGAAAAAGAATCAACATTTGGACAGACAAAATCATGAATAAGGATCCAATTGAAGACAGAGCCTCCATCAGATCGCTGCGTTGCTGGATGGACAGAGAGGGACTGGCAATCGCTGTGGGATATTTCATGCTGGAACAACTCTGAATGGGCAGGATGGAAACCCATTAAAGTGCTGGATCATTTGATCACCGAATGGACCACGCTGCTCGATCTTCTACATGGTTTGGCGCCCACGCACACGAGGAAAAAAGACTGGAAAGGCTGGGGGCCGAATGCCAAAGGTTACGTCGTCTCCCTGGGATACACCAAGCTGAACGAGAGACCATACGCCCCCCCGACCCAACTCCTTGGCAAGGGGTCTGGTGTTTTCCTTCTTGGCCCAAAGTCGACTTTTTTGCCTGGCTCTTTTGCCATGGAAAAATCTTAACATATGATTATTTGCAGAAGAAAGGTTTCTACGGTTCCTCCATCTGCTCACTATGCAACGAAAATGCAGAGACAACAGTCCATCTAATGCTCGAATGCAGATTCTCCAAGCAGATTTGGTCTCTCTTTGTCCAAGATTTGGACCCTAATTTCGTGCTTCCTTGCTCCACTGCCGAACTCTTCTCGAAATGGGCATTCAGATATCCTGGCCCTCCCCATAAAAACCAAATAATCAAAGCGGCATGGGCGATCCTCCCAAAGGTTATCTGTTGGTAGATATGGCTAGAATGCAACAGAAGAGTCTTCAGAAATATAAAGAATAATCCCAAGGCCTTGGAAATCAAGATTGAGGGTCAATTAAAGGAATGCTTGACTGACATAAAAGACGACTCCAGTCTCAGCCAACAGGACATGGCATGGGGATCAACTCTAGATATTCGATTTCCTTCAGCACTCAGAAAATCCCCTACTATCAAAGAGTGGCAAATAAGGAAATCTAAAACCGACTTTCAAGAATGGATCAAAACGCAAGCAAGACATTCTCTCTTTTTTGATGGAGCAGCAAAGGGAAATCCGGGCAAAGCTGGTGCAGGAGGTGTTGTTGTAAATCCATTTGGGGAAAAAATCCATTCCTATGCTTGGGGACTTGGTTATTCTTCCAGCATTCAAGCTGAGGCCTTGGCCCTCTTCCAAGGTCTCAAGATCCTCAAATATTTAAGCATAACTGAAGCCAATGTTATAGGTGACTCCCAGATCATTATAAATGCAATGGTTTCCAATTCCCCAGCTTTGGATCTTAAACTATCAAGGCTGATAATTAGAATCAAAGGCTTGGGAAACTATTTCCAGAACTTGAAGTACTATCATGTGTTGCGAATTCATAATAAAGAGGCGGACATCAAAGCCAACAAAGCTGCCCTCCTCTCTGCCGGGGTTAAGATGAAAGACGAAGAAGAATCATGGGAACCCATTCCTTAAGCTGTTTGCTGCCATGTTTTACTGTATACTTTTAAACAAATTTGTTTGTATCTTCAAGTGGGGGAAAATTACTGAAATAGAGTCTTTGAGTTCCTTTTAAAGGAAGAAATCTGCAAGCTTCAGCTGCATCCTCATCCTTTGCAGTGAGATGCATCAGGGCAAAGAAACCACCAATGTAATCAGATTTTCGGCATTCAGGCCAAGATGAATATAAACATCCCATAACCGTTACTGTTAAAAAATAAATAAAAAAATGTCCATATATTTATGGACATTGCATCAATGGTGTTATCCGAACCGTGGGCAACACAACTATGTAGTGTTCGGTTAGGCAGCCTCTGTTACAAAATGTGCTTCCTGAATTGACAGAGTTGTCGTATGAAACATATCTACAGAAAAAGGCAAGCAATGTCTATATGCCGTGGTAGCTTCGGATATAGAGCAAATTCACCTTAAATGAGGACAATGCAATTTTGCATATCGGCTGAAGAAGGGCAAAAAAAAAATTAAATCAAACTTTGGGAGGAAACAAAAATACCTCATGTCTCTCTGTAATATTTGTTCAACATCCAGATGAATGTTCGTTTCAAGAGAAAAGGAATGCGCCAACGTTTTTTCTTTGTACATCAAATTGTTTGGTGCAAATGTCGATGGGTTTTGCTCAATGGAACCTTCTGGGAACTTTCTTCTGGGCTATTTAAAGTATGGTTGGTTCTTGGTTATCTGGTTTGTCTGCCAATTTGTATACCGTGGAACTCCATCTCTTCTTTGGAGTACACGAAACAATATAATTGAATTTTTTTGGCCAGCTGGCACGCAGATCCGCCTGATAATTTCTCTATGTGACTTGTTTTGACAAATTTCCTTGATCGATGAACTTGGTCAAATTATTGTTGTGAAATAATTTTAAATCAACGAATATATAGTGTGTGAAGTGCAACTATCCTATCATACCAACAAGAGGCTCTTAAAATTCAAATTGATTGTTGTTTTCACAATTTTTGCTTATTCGATGAACTTGGTAAAATTAATATCCTGGAATAATTTGAAATCAACAAATATATACTGTGCGGAGTGCAATTGTGCTATCATATGAACAAGAGGGCCTTAAACTTCAAATTGATCCTTGTTATGCTTGTAGTGATAGAATTTTACAAAAAAATTCTTTTGTTTCCTTCATTTTTTTAAAAATAAGCAATTTAACATCCTTTAATAATTTAATGTAATTCACTTGTACAATAACAATAGTTAATATTAATATTTTAGTATCTGAAAATAATGTGTTTAGCTGAAGTTAGATAGGATGAGCATTGCTAAACAATTACAATCTTGAACCCGCTAGACATGGAATCCGCAAGTCCACCTGTCAATTTGTATATCGCGGAAGTCTGGGTGATATTTGTAGGACATCGAATAAAAGAGGTTCAAATTTCAGCCCGCCAGGCTGAGAACCCGCGATCCAAAAAGTGCCCAAGTATGGAACGAGGGATCTGCATATGCTCTATAAAATCTCTTGTCCATACTTTCTAAAAGTACATGTTTACTATGTATTGCTCATTTGTCAGAAAAATTTTATATGAGTCGCCCGACCAGATTGTACAAACTTTCTCGTTTAATTAAATTCTACAATAGCAAAAATTATTATTAATAATCTAGTATTGAAAATCATGTTTTTAGATATGTTAGATAGTTGATAGGGATTAGTATTTGTAAAAAATGGAAAACTTGAACCCGCCATCCCTCGAGTCCATCTGTCAATCTGTATATCGCAGAACTCTGAGGGTTATTCGGAGGACAAGGAACAATGAAAACTGCAATGTTGTGCCACGTAGCCCACAGGTCTATTTGTCAATTTGTAAATCGCGAAGATGTGCCTGGTGTTTGTACAGTGCGGAACAATAGAGGCCCAATTTTCAGCCCGCGAGCCCCACAGACCTGATAAAAAAAATTCGCTAGATATGAAATTCATACGTGATCGCTACGGGACAATAAAATTGCAATGTTTAGCCAACCAGCCCGAGTCCACCTGTACACTTGTATATCGCGGAAGTTTGAGTGCTATTTGTAGGAGACAAAACAATAGAGACTCTATTTTCGACCCACCAGGCCGCGAACCAAAAATTGCCTAGGTATGGATTGAGGGATCTGCATATGCTGTATAAAATCTCATTCCATAGTTTATATAGAGACAATGTCCACAAGTCCGCGTGTCAACTTGTATATCGCGGAAGTCTAGGTGCTATTTGTAGGACACAGAATAATAGATACTTAATTTTCAGCCTACCAGGTTGCGAACCTGCGATCCAAAAAGTGCCCAAGTATGGAATGAGGGATCCGCATATGTTTTAGAACAATGTTTTTGTATAGCGCAGAACAATAGAGGCCCAATTTTCAGCCCGCCAAACCCTGAGCTCTCGATAAAAAAAAATCGCTAAATATGAAATTCATATGGGATCTCTGCATATGCTGTATAAAATCTCATTCCATACTTTATTTATAGACTATGTTCACAAGTCCGCATATCAATTTGTATATCGCGGAAGTTTAGGTGCTATTTGTGGGACACAGAACAGTAGATACTTAATTTTCAACCTGCCAGGTCGCGAACCCACAATCCAAAAAGTGCCGAAGTATGGAATGAGGGATCCGCATATGTTCTAGAAAAATGTGTTTGTAAAGCGCGAAACAATAGACACCCAATTACCAACTCACCAGCCCCAGAGCCCCTGATAAAAAAAATGTTAAATTTGAAATTCATATGGGATCGCTACGGGACAATAAAAGTGCAATGTTCAGCCAATCAACCCGAGTCCACCTATCAATTTGTATATCGCGAAAGTCTGGGTGCTATTTGTAGGAGACAGAACAATAGAGACTCTATTTTCGGTGCACCAACTCATGAACCCGCGATCCAAAAACTGCCTAAGTATGGAATGATGGATCCGCATATGCTGTATAAAATCTCATTCCATACTTTATATAGAGACTATGTCCAAAAGCACACATGTCAATTTGTATATCTCGGAAGTCTAAGTGCTATTTGTAGGACACAGAACAATAGATACTTATTTTTCAGCCCACCAGGTCGTGAACCCACGATCCAAAAAGTGCTCAAGTATGGAATGAGGGATCCACATATGTTCTAAAACACTATCAATTTGTATATCGCGGAAGTCTGGGTGCTATTTGTAGGAGACAGAACAATAAAGACTCTATTTTCGGCCCGTCAGGTCGCGAGCCCGCGATCCAAAAAATGCCCAAGTATGGAATGAGGGATCTGCATATGTTGTATAAAATCTCATTCCATACTTTATATAGACTATTTCCACAAGTCCGCGTGTGAATTTGTATATCGCGGAAGTCTAGGTGCTATTTGTAGGACACAGAAGTCTAGGTGGTATTTGTAGGACACAGAACAATAGATATTTAATTTTTAGCCCGCCAGGTCGTGAACCCGTGATCCAAAAAGTGCCCAAGTATGGAATGAGGGATCCGCATATGTTCTAGAACACTATCAATTTGTATATTGAGGAAGTCTGGGTGCTATTTGTAGGAGATGAAACAATAGAGACTCTCTTTTCGGCTTGCCAGACTGTGAGCTCGCGATCCAAAAACTGCCTAAGTATGGAATGAGGGATCCGCATATGCTATATAAAATTTCATTTCATACTTTTTATAGAAACTGTCCACAAGTCCATGTGTGAATTTGTATATCGCGGAACTGTAGGTGCTATTTGTAGGACACAGAACAATAGATACTTAATTTTCAGCCCGCTAGGCCGCGAACCCGGGATCAAATGCAATGTTCAGCCAAGCACCCTGTAGGTCCTCCTGTCAATTTGTATACCGCGGAAATCTGGGTGCTATTTGTAGGACACAGAACAATAGACACTCTTTTTTCAGCTCGCGAGGCTGCCAACCTGCGATAAAAAAAGTGCCTAAGTATGGAATGACTTTTTTATATTGCTTGTTTGTGGAAATACTTTTATATCACTCGACCGACCAGATTGTGCAAACTTTCTCGTATAATTAAATTCTGCAATATAATATTTAATAGTAATAATTTAGCGCAGGTCAGATTCTGAATTTGTATATCGCGGAATTGTCAGTGTTATTTGTAGAGCACGGAATAATAAATGCCCAATTTTTTGCCCGCTAGCCCGAGAACCCCCGATCCAAAAAAGTGGTTAATTATGGAATTAATACGGAATCGCTAAGGACAAAAAAAATGCAATGTTGAACCAACCAACCCGCGAGTCCGCCTGTCAATTTGTATATCGCGGAAGTGTAGGTGCTATTTGTAGGACACAGAACAATAGAGGCT
>SNQJ01S0289148.1:0-11019 GCA_010110895.2 Picea sitchensis | reverse complement strand
CAATCCACAATTGTGATTGATCCAATGAATAATATATCAATAATAATTAGAATACACTTTGCAGTTACATTATTTCAACACTTTTTTGGATTGGTCAAACCATATTTATATGGTGGTATTTAAGAAGTCGGCCCCTAGGGTTTATTAAAGTGGTTTTATCCACTATTGGAAGAAGTCGGCCTTGCTTGGTGAAGAGACATAACCCTAGCACCCCCTCAGCTAGTATAAATAAGTGAGGATGGTGCCTCATTCACTCACTCACTCAGTCACTCACCTAGTGCGCACGTCTTGAAGGAAGTTGCAGTTAGAAGAAGGAGAGAGAGGCACATGCTCAGTCTTGGGTTATTCTTGGTGGTTTGGTCTTTAGTCTTGGCATTGTATTGGTAATCTATTATTGAGGAAGTTTTTGTTGGGTTTTCTCCCCCATGAGGGTTTCCCAAGATAAAATGTTGTGTACCTTGTGATTGTGTTTCTTTTAGTGATCCTGCGTATGCTATTATTGTCTAGTAAATTGAAAAGAACTTAATAACAGTTCTAAATTTAACACAAATATACTGAAGTGTCCAACCTCAGGCTTCACTCCGGTGAAGGCCTCCTCGGGAGTCATATTCTTCAAAATATTATGAGGGCTCCTGTTCTGAACATACATAGTGGTCATGGATGCCTCTGCCCACAGAAACATATGAAAACTCTGATCACAAATCATCGCCTTAACTGCCGCAACAATAGACATGTTCTTTCTCTCTACAACCCCATTCTACTGGGGGTTGTAAGGAACAGTGTACTCCCTCTTGATCCCTACCTCAGCGTAGAAATCACAGAAACCCTTGGAGGTGTACTCTCCTCCATTATTTGATTTCAGTATCTTGATCTTCTTTCTAATAAGGTTCTCAACATGTGCTTTGTACTCCTGAAACCTGCCAAGGACTTCTTCGGATTCCTTGGATTTCAAAAAGTAAATCCAAGTCTTTCGAGAGTAGTCATCAATGAAGATCACGTAGTATAAGTATCCACTCAAAGAAGCAACTGTCATAGGCCCACACAATTCTGAATGCACTAGGTCCAAGATCCCCTTGGATCTGTTGTCATTGCTCGAAAAAGACACCTTGGCATTCTTGCCAAGAGCACAACCTCTGCAAATGCCATCATCCTCAACACGAAGTTGTGGAAGATCTGTCACCATCTTCCCCGCAGCAGGAAGAGCTCTATAATGCAAATGATCAAGTCTCCTATGCCATAACTCACTCAAATTGATAGAATCATGCACCAAGGCCTGAACTGGTCAAACTGTCAATCTGTACAAACTGTCTTCTCGAACACCAATTACACGGGCTGATTCCATACTAGAGTTCTTGTGCCATGCAAGAACCTTTCCATCAGAGAAGGCAACCTTGTAGCTTTTGTCCTCCAAGGTTGAAATAGAGACAAGGTTCCTTCTCATCCCCGGTACAAAGAATACATCACTCAAATGAAGCGGGGTACTAGAGTCTAACTAGAAGGAAGTGGCCCCAGATCCCTTCACAGTATATCTGGCATCATCACCAAGTACATCATGCAACTGAAAGTCTTTCTCTACTACATTTGTATGGTGCTCTCTATATCCAGTCATATGTCTAGAAGCACCACTATCAATCAACCAAATATCACTACTAGTAGGAACTGTACCTGAGAGGGCTGAAATGAAGAAGAACTCCTCAACGTCCTTGCTTGCTTTCCTTGACTTCTTTTGGGGTGGCTCTCGGTCAACATCAGCGGTGGAGGCATGCCGCTTTCTATTCTTCCACAAAGGGAAATGTATGGCATAATGTGATGTCCCCATTTTTGGATATTATTACATTACAGAGTGTTATGGCTATCAGGGTAGCCAGATAGGGGTGACAGAGAGTTTGAGAGATATTGAGGGGTTTTATTGGGCCCGACTTGCATCGTTCATCATCAGGATCCATTATGCACAACTTGGCTTTGGTTTCGTTGCATTTCGACGATTTCCTTAATTTTGAGTTATTATGGGTCATATCTTAATTAAATTCACTAAGGTGGTCATAATGGGCATATTACTTGGAGAAACCTATTAGTGTAATAGCTCATCGGAATCAGAAGGAAGAGCATTACAAGATAAGATGATGAGAAGTGACTTTCAGTGGTCGTAGAAGCCATAAGGATGGATAAATTACTTTTTAGAGGTAAAATGGTTAATTAATTAAGTGATTTAATCAAGGAATAATAAAATAAAGTAAAAGTCACTTGGAGGGAAAAGGTCAACAACGAATTAGGGTTTCAGTAAGCTATAAAGGAAGGGTAAAGCAACCTAATTCGACATTATGTAGATTTTGACTTGTCATTGAGGAGAGAGGCGCATCTAAGGAGAGGTAGCTCAGTGGATTTCAGGAGGAATACACCAGTGGTTGATTTCGGTGTTGAGAGACACACCCTAGTTATCGGGGAGGTCACACAGATCTTCCATCGATCTTCAACAGTAGTTTTGTAGGTTGTTGCAGCAAGGGCGCACTCATTCAAGGTGAGGGTGCAACTTCTGAGGAGGTTTAGTGGATTGACTTGTCCTTTTCAGGGAGAGTTTAGAGATTCCCCTCCGACCCAGTTGAGAGGAAGGCAAGGCACATCTTTTGCTTGGTTCCTCGTCAGGTTCCGAGGGAGGAATCATCTAGGGCGCACTTTTTGGACATTGGGAGTGTGGCACTTGGGAAGGACACATTCGGGGTTCCCAAGCAATCATTAATTCAAATCCGGGGAAATCCTTCCGACCGATTTCACAGTAGACTTGGGCGATCAGTTTGAGACACATTAGTCGATTCCAACGGTGGAATCACTAGGGCATAGTTTTCCAGAGCAAAGGGGACGCATTTCCCCCAGGGGGATCCATCCCGGGGCCAGATACACCAGTTGAGGTCCGGACAGTCACCAGGACCATGAGGTAGAGCATGGCGCATTGTTTGGGACAATTTCCAGGCATTTTCGAGAGGTATAGCCACCGGGGTGAACTTTCCAGACTTGCAACAGTCGTCGTACGAGCTGGCATATCCACAACAGTTCTTCATCTTATCCCTTGCATTCCACAACATTCTTTGGGTATCAGGTATTATTGTTTTAATTGCTATTGTATTCCGGCTAAGATCCTTTTTTCATTGATCTAGTCAAGTGATTCATTTTATTCAATCGCATTCGACATTTGTACTCCATGGAGATTTCATAATATAAGCTTTGCAGTCTTTTGTTGCCATTATTATTTGAATGCTCATTTATATGTTGTAAACAAATAATCCTACACACACATTAGCAGAGTTTCCTAGACTAGCCAAGTCAGGAACATTACACATAGTGGCCAAACTTCTCACATTTGAGGCATTGAATCTTTGAAAGGTCCTTCTTTACATGATTAGGAGTTGGTCTGGATTTCCCTCCTTTGGATGGTTTGTCGAAACCTCTTCTTCTTCCTTTGCCTTTCCTTGCATGAGAGGGAAGGGCATGACTTTCATCATGATGGGAACCTTGCGCACCTCTAGCTGCAAGTCTAGTCTTGGAAGACCATTAAGAGTCAACATGACAAGTTCTTTATCTGAGATGATCTCTCCAATGGCGCCTAACTAATCTCTAATCTCATATATCTTCATGAAGAAAGTGGCAACTCTATCTGCCTTAGTCATCTTGACATTCTGAAGATGGTGTTTCAAGGCAATGGTTATGTTGGTGTTGTTGCTCTCAAACAACTTCTTCAAGGCGTCAAACATCTCTTTAGTTGTCTTCAGTTCGGAGATGTGCAGAATCAAGTGGTCTCTCACAGAGTAGATAATGATCCTTCTGGCTCTTGAATCATTCTTCTTCCACTGAGACTTCTATGAAGCATCATATGGTTCTAGCACAACCTCTTCCACAATCTTCATTAGATCACTCTCTTCTAGAGTGATGAGWAGCCTAGACTTCCAAGAGTTGAAGTTAGAGGCTCCATCAAGTCTATCTTCCACCGGAACACTTGTCACCATGGTTGCAGAAACTTCTCCAATCTGCAATCTGAGATTTGCAGGGGATGCGCTAGGGTAGGGCGCACTGATCTGTGGTGGAATTTGTCCTAACAACCTAGGGATTTGTGCTCAACGAGCTTGACAAGGAAATGTGCAGCGACAGTCAAACTACAGGAAGACCAGAGCCGCTGCCAACCCCTAGCAGACTACAGAAGAGGGATAGCGCAATGTGCAAATGGCTTCTTTCAAGAGCACTGCTCTAATACCATGTTGGGAGTTTATGCTTGTTCAATTTCATTAACTTTCTTTATCATTTCACATTAGTAGAAGCATAACTGAAGCATAAACCATATACAATAACTACAATAAATAACGAGGATCACAAGAAGATAACCAAGCACAAGATACACAAGAATATATCCTGGGAAACCCTTCTGCACAAGGGAAGAAAACCCAACAACCTTTCCCTATAATATTTGTCCAAGAGAAGATACAAGAGCAGAAAGAAGAATAGCGCTACAACTCCAAAGATAGCGCACTAGTCCAATAGAATGAAATACACAAGAGAATGATATCCAAGTGATGTTTACAAATGGGAGATAGCTTTCCTATATATACGAGTCCAACGTGTGACCTGTCACGTCCAAGTGGTGCCTCTCAATAGGGTCGACTTGAACCTTTAAGTATTTTGCCAAGGCGGGCCTTATTCCTTCTCTTGACATTAGAGTGAAAGTCTTCTCCATCACATCACACATGCTTACAACCAATGTGGACCTTCTCATCTCATCTAGGGGCTACAACCCACTAGAATACACTAGGGCTACAACAACATAGTGTGTGTCATCATCGTCAAGGGCTACAACCACAAGACGTGTCCACAAGGGACGATGGGCTACAACCCATAGTATCCCAACCACTTGGGCTACAACCCAAGGGTCTGTTAGGCACCAACCCAGTACAATATCCTAACCTCATGGGCTACAACGCAAGGGTCGTTGGGCACCGACCCAGTACAACGTCCCAACCTCTTGGGCTACAACCCAAGGGTTGTTGGGCACCAACCCAGTACAACTTATTAGTCCATCGATAAGTGTCATACTCAACCCAGTCCATCGAGGAGTATCATCACAGGTCAACCCAGCTCAATCCATCGAGGAGTACAACCTGGAGAATGTCTCACGAAGCTGCAATCATCAACACTTCAGAATGTGTGAGAAATGAGGCCAAGGATGAATTATTTAATGAAGTTAGAATACTGATATGTGCCTGTGAAATGTATTCTGGAATCCCAATACTTGGTGCAATTTCTAAGACAATTTTGACTAGGAAGTTGATATGGTGCATGGAACTACAATAGCTATAAGAACTTTGACCAACATCAAGACATTCGAAAGAAACTTTATGGGATTCTAGACAATATGCAACTCTTGGTAAATTTCAAAGTGACCAGATGTGCCAGTCGAGGCCCCAATATACAATTTGCATTTTGGATCCTATCTTGACTGAGAATGACCCATGTCTAGCTGGATACGAGCATGTATCCAGGAATGGCCAACATATGGTTCTATATCCAACCAAAAGAGACAAGAAAAAAGGAAGAGCAAAATTTGTATTGCTCCGTGTTTTATGTGTTTCCTAGTTGTATGGTTTCATGGTTTATGTGTTTCATGGCCTAAAAAAGAAAAAAAATGGAAATTTCTATGTTTTTGTTTGAGATTGAAGCTTAGAAATGGAGTGCTCACTAGTAGGCAATTCCTAAGATAAGGTTGACTTATAACAATACTATTCCCTTTGGATATTTTTCTTGTGGGTGTATGGGCAACATGGAATGTTGTTGGTCATCCTTCTTGAAGGGAATACAATGCACAATGAGTTGTCAGCCACCTTATTAAGACCAAGGTAGATTGAAAAAGGGAAGTGTTGCCGCCTTATACACACCTCGGGTAACGTGGAAGAAATCTTCAATCCATTGGGTGTGTCCTTGGGGGCAAGTCTCGATTTGAGGTGTTGTAACCTGATTCTCGACTCCTCCGTCTAGGCCAAATCCTAGCAAATCCAAGGGGGGTAGTCCCTAAAAAATAACTAAGGCTAAGTAAGCTAAATACCAAAAGGAAATCTAGGAGTTTATTCAAAGCAAGAGTGAAATACAAGTAAATCTATTCTAGCAGTATATCAGACACATAAATGAAATTTGTTTATGATAAAGATATAAAGCATGTAAAGTACTTGCATGTAAGAGATACAAAAATGAAAGCAGATACAAGTGCTTGAAAGGTAAATGATAAGCAATATAAAGACTAGTGCCAATAATATGAAAGGTTGTTGTGAAATGTTGTTGAAATGAAGATGTGTTGTGTATGCTCTTGACAATTTTATTATTAAGGTGAGTTGTTTAGTTCGTGGGTTTATTGTGAAGTGGCTTGATAATTGCAAGACCACTTATGAGTGCAAAGTGTGTGTGTGTGTAAGTGATTGCAAATAAATAAATCTAGTCTAAAGTTTGGCCCTCTAGAGGTTATCCCTCGATTGGGTACAAAGACCAATGTCGGAGGTCCAACAAGGAGATAATTGATCTCATTAATGAGTATCACCCTAACTTTACACACAAGCTCAATGCATTTCCCTAATTGAACAATAACCAATATTGGATTTGCCTATTAAAACTAGATCCAGACTGACCAATCCTCATTCTTTATGGAACCCACACCAAAGATCAAGCCAAAGCTCGCAGAGGAGGGGTCAAGAACATACTATGGGAAGTTGAAGGGATGGTTTATTTGCCAACTTGAAAATTGCATAAATGAAATAATTGAAAAAGAAACTAAACTAAACTAATCTAAGAAATTGAAACTATTCTAATGTTTTGCGGTGCTGTGATTGATTTTATGATTGATTGTCTTTTTTAAATTAGCAAGAAATGTGAAGCAATGAAAGAAGATGAATGAAGCAATCACACAAGGATATTGATCCCTTCTAGGAGGATTGAAACTGGGCGCTGGGTAGCCCACTGATTTTATTAATTTATTACAATCTATTTTTGGGAACTCTTGTGATCCTTATAGATCTGGATCACAATTTTACAAGTTTTCATGAAAAAATTATTTTTGCAAGAGGAAAAGTTCTCCCGGGGGTCCTGAATGGTCTATATCTTGAAAATCGCGGCAGCAATTCCTCTTGTCTGTCCGCAAATATGCAAGAAACAGCAAGCTAAATGTGCTAAAAGATGCTCAAAATCCCTTAGAAAGTGCCTACAAAAAGGGTTAAAAATATAAAAAAAATTGATCGAATGAAACCTATGCTAAGTTAGTTATTTAAAGACTAAGAAAACAAGTAACTAGCAAGCTTTCTTAGTGTCTTTGCTCGCTGTCCTAAAACAACAAATATAGCGGCACTAAGATTGCCAAATTAATCTTTAAAGCACTCAAATAAATTCTATGTTATAGCCTTAAAAAGTTTCCTTTAAAAATAGCTAAAAAGATGGATTTAGCATGCTAGATCTACTTGAAATAATGAAGCTTTGAAAGTAAAAGATAGATCTAACTTATAAATGCATGCAATAAAATTTTCTTTGGATTTAACTTTGAAGAAAGACAAAATTTAGATGTTGCATGCAAATAAAACGATAACTAGAAAATATTTTGATTTTTGGTGAAAGAGAGAAAGAGAGGCTTGAGGGATTGGAATCGTTGGGCTATGGAGTTTCTTGGTGGAAAGTCGAGGGAATTTGTTCCTTCAAAGGCTTGAAGATTGTGGAGGATTGCACTCAAATGCTCCACCTCTCCAAGCTTGAGAACCTGAAAGACTTAGCCGCACTTGCCAACAATGTTGTTTAGTATGGAAATCCCTACACATGAAATCTAGATAGTATGCAATTAAACTAAATTAAAATACAATTCTTTAACCACATATGTGAAGAGTAATGAGATCAAAATAACAACCTAGTTAAAGAGATACATTACTCAACGGCCAATTAACAAATAGAAAGCAAAGAAACTAGTCTACAGTTACCTCAAATGATTAACTATGAACATCAAGCATCCACACATGTAGTACAATACACCATTTGACCTCCAAAGTCTTTTATTCCAAATGAGATGATAGTACAATAGCAATTACACTACAAGCCTTTTCTTCACAAGGCTTAGTAAACTTAAGAGAGGGTGAGTTAACTCAAAACATGTCCCCAACATGTTTCCCAAAAAATAGCATTTGCTGATTTTTTGTCTTTTTTATGTGTTTTATTCCCTTTTTGTGAGAGAAATTAATTTTTAGTGATTAAAAATCACTATTTTCACTCACCAAGTGGATACACAGGTAAAGTGGGTATTATAAGCAAGAAAATGAATACCCCCAAGGCATATGATGCCTCCTAGTACCACGTATTTAACTTATTCATGAATTACAATTGAAATATCCCGTTTTGCGGGAAAATTTTTATTTGCAGAAAACATTAAAAAATCCCAAGGGGGACTTAGCGCAATTTCCATATGACTCAAAAATGATGACTAGCATGGTAATATACATTAGACACTAGACTTAGACAACACACCAAGGTCTAGCCACTAGGACATACTCTAGCTTTGGAGGAAATTGAATGAAAAAACTTAAAAATTATAACTCGCTTCTAAGGCAGCAAGATATAATTAAAAGGTAAAAAACACACTCTAAAGTAATGTACTAGTGACCAAGTTTTAGAGGGCTAAGCCTTTTACAAAGTTCATCATGCTAGCTCATCTTATTACAATTCCCCATGGGGGTATGGAAATGCGGTATAAAGAAGAAGAAGAACAGTGGCTATAATGGCCGGCTGGACTTCTGGGCTCTGAATTTGAACAAGTATCTTGTTCAACTTTGGCGGCTTAACTTGCAAGTCCATCCTAGTACAACTTGGTGGGTAACAAGAAGCAAACATTGACATGGACCATCAAGAGTGACAAATAAGAGGTTGCCAGTATTCAGTTCTCTCTGACAAGAAATGCACGTAAGTTTGGGATGTAGTAGCCCCTGAGATGTGCAGTGGTGAAATATTGGACTGACTTGATAGTGGTCTGGCATTGGCATTTGGGAGGATTTGGGGGAAAATCTTTCTGATTCTCGGTATAAATCATTGTTGATTGACTAAACTTGCTTTTCCAATCCAAGAATTAAAGACACCAAAGGAACATCATATTGCTTTCACACTCACTATAATATGCAAAGTGCACCATTGTCTTCAACTGACGAAAGTCTTCTCATGCAGGATAATGCATCAAACAAAATTTGAAAATCACCATTTCTAACAATAAAGATCATTACTAATCTCAAACAACATTTATGAAATGATTTGAACTACGAGATGTTGGAAAAGTCTATAGCATTCCCTTACATATCTACATTATATGTTGAAAGAGAATGAGATAGTCCCAGACAAAACGTTTCCTCCATGGTTGCAACTTCCATGCATCCATTTTACCAGGGGGGTTATTTCGACTCTTTGAGGTGATTTGGCACCTGGAGGCAATCACAGGAGTGTTTTCTACATTTACTTCAGAAAGTGATATTTCTTCCCATCTTTCAATGTAACTTTTATGTTGTAATGTCTATGTATTGCTTCCAAGAACCATTTCCTTTCTCTACATTCATTTTATCTTTTGTTAGATCCTTTGCAAGTTCACTGGGTTCTTGAAGGTGAAGACTGGTTTCTGAGACAAATGAACAAATAGTAAGTCAATGGGACTAAGAAGTACATTCAGTGATACCAATGTGTAGGTGTACCCTAGCTTACCCTGAAAGCATAAAGAAAAATTAAACAAGAGAGAACATGAATACATGAACTAACTATTACATCAAAGAAGAGAGACAAAGATCAACAAGATGTGCGTCAGACAGGATGAGGAGTAATGCATTTTGTTATGAGTTTCAGGCCCATTTAAGTCTGCATGATGCCAAAAAAGATGTTATTTAAATTTTTAAGCTTGTAAGGTTTCCAAATTAGCAGGGGTACAAAAGTTGACTTCGTAGATTTATTCATCCAAGCCTATCCCAATTCTCAGTCTAGAAACTAGATGTTGGCAATTTTGCATATTATGTGTCGATGGATTTCAGTTAAGAGATTTGGAGATCATTCATATGATAGATGAGCATTTATTTTGAAGGTGGGCTGCATTGCAAGAAGAGATGAAAATTGATATTCAAAGGATTTGGAAAAGAAACCTTGGAAGAGATGATAGATGTTTAGCTGATCACGGAAAAGAGGTAGGATTTGAAAATACTTATTTGTCAAACAGATAATTTGAGATTTAGAACTGCTAATTGAATCATTTGTCTCAATGAATGTTCATGTTTCACAGGCCAGGTTCCCATTCTTAGATGAGGATGTTATCAGCACTCTTCTGGATATTCCTCTCTGGGAAATTGCGGACCTTGAAAAACCTGCTGGCCAGGGTGATAAGAAGATTCTTAGACAGGTATCTTTCCATTCATAATTCCACTACTGAGTATGCTGGAAGAAAATAAATTGTACTGTTTTTCTATCAAAGTTGCTTGGGCGATATACCCTTTATATAGATGATAACGGATATTCCAATAATGAGGATAGGTATTGGCACAAACACACTTTTGCACACCAGTTCTTAGAAAAATGATGTTGATAATGACAGATGTTATATGTTGAAACTTGATGATATGGTTGATTATATAATTTATAATTGCTAGATTCTTGATGTTATCTGTGTACTAAATGGTGGATACTCTAGTGATTAATCTACTATGGATTACATTTCTAACTTCTTAAAAATGTAGTATTCCTCTACACGTAGCACGAAAATGTATGTTTTCATATTTTCTGCAACTAATTTGGTTGTGTGTTTCTTTTGAATATACATGCATTAAAATACATAAAAATTTATATTATATAGAAAATGCTCTGGGAATGCTTTGCTCCTGGGGTTTCTGGGAATTGACGCTCCAATGCTCCCACTCCTCACTCCCTGCTTCACCCTGGCTGCCAACATCACTAAAATAGCTCATAGCATAATTATTTCCATGTTCCTACAGGCACATG
>SNQJ01S0289146.1:0-10967 GCA_010110895.2 Picea sitchensis | reverse complement strand
CCCAAAATGAATCTCCTCAACGATACCTTTCCAACAAGCTATCACACGCCTAAAACAGAGATCGTATGTAAAAGTTACATCCCCGAGAAGTTGATGTACTCACTTACCCAAACGGGGCCCACATGAGTTTTGGTGCTTCATCTCCTAGGGTTAGGTTTTTGGATGTCTAGGGTTTTTGACATTCCGGTTTATTTTAAAAAGGCCTTCAGAGCCTCATTCTAATCATCTTCTTGCGAATGCAAGTAGCCATCACATCTCTTCTCAGAGATAAGCTGCCACCATTCTAGCGAGTCTTTCACTCTGTATTTTTACAGTCTCTGTACATTTCTTTCATTAATAGAAATCGTGTATTACTGTATATCTGTGTTTATGGTTGCATCTCTCATAAATTTATGTTATATTATTGAATATCTGCGATATCTCTGTGCATTTCTTTGCTATATCTCCACTCTCATTTCGTGCTGAAAATAATCTGGATCAACAATATAGATGTTTTCGGCCTTGGCGCAGCTCCAATCCATCGCTCCCTGCAACCTTGGGCCATGACCCGGGCCTCCTATGTGAAATTTTGGGATTTCGCATTTTGGGAGTCTTCAATGCACTTGATTCAAAATATCTCGATGCTCGATTCTGAGAAATGACCCATCCAGATCGACGGTAGGACTTACTTTGAAATTGATGGTCAGGATCGTCTCCTTGAAAAAACTCAATCGTCAGCTGATCAGTCAGGCGCTTACCCCTCATTATGGCCCCGCTTTCCATATGACCGCGAGTTGTGACCCTGGGCCCAACTTTCGAGTGTTTCGGGACTTCTCATTTCGTGAGTTCGCGCTACATGAAACTTGCTCATTGCTCCCAATGAAACTCGGGTTCGTGAAACAGCGAACTCTCTTATTCGTTGCCACGTGCCCCGCTGGCTTGGATGGCCCAGATCTTTTTCGCACTTCAGAACTCGGGGGTTTCTCACCCTAGTGTTGTGCTCCACACTAAACCTCTGAATCGCGAAATCGCAGCTTCTCGGATCAGGTGCCACGCTTCCCTTTGAATCGGACGGCTCCTGTTGACTTCGTATTTCGGGAGTTCGGGTTTTTCACGAACAAATTGAGCAATGTTTTAAATTCCCGATTCCCGCGACTATTCTTCACCACTGAAAACTGAACTTGCTTGCTCACTTGATTCGAGTCCATGTCATACCGCTCTAAGTGTTACGCGTGTGCTTATGGTTGTGCCCTATAAACAAATATTTGGACGACTGGTTGAGGGCTCGGGAAAGTCAAAGGATCGGTGACAGAGGAAAAGGGGGCAGTGATCAACCTTAGATAAAACACAAAAGCTTGGGACCGATACTTCTCAGATAAGATAACAAGGAAAAATAAGTCGATCAAACAAATGGAGGCAAACAGAAAAAAAAATCTACAAGCCGAAAGGGGAAAAATTAAGATTTGATCGGCAAAAAGGAGAAAGGCAGGAAAAAACTACTAACTTAGATAGAAACTACAAACCCTTTATGTCATGTTGTCATTCCACCTGTTCTTAATTAAATCACCGCTCTAAACAATTATACTATATCATGTTGTCTTACTTCATCAATTGTACGACATAACATAAACTTTATCCAAACGAAATAATTAAACACGGTTTAAATCACTTAAATTGAACACTGTCTATTATCGTCAGGATAAGCAAGGTGGTGTTGTGTTGACTACTTGAAACAGGGTAAACAAGGAATCACTATGTAGTAGAATTACTAACTCTCAACGGAATTAAACCAAGAATCTCTGAGTAAATAAAACAAGGGCAATTAAAATCTCGGTGAAGTGAAACAAGGGATTTTTGAGATTAATCAAGGTGAAAAGAAACGGTCTAGTGGTCCGATTAGAACATTCTCACTTCTCATTAAACATTTAGAAGATTCCCAAAATTGAACATGCGCATTAAAATATCAAGGAGTCGTGGCAGCAAGGAGGCCGCCAGATCTGACAGAGAGAGATCGCTTACTGCAGCAATTCTCGTGGGTCATCCCATTGAATGTGTGCCAGCCATGAAGCGCAACATACGTCTGTTGCTGCAGGGAATGGATCTCGGGCTTACCTCCGATGAATTAGTAGTCTGGAAAAGGATGTTTTTTTCTTTTTCTTAAAAACGTTCTGGCAGACGCCGAGCCGAAGGAAGGAAGAGACAGAATTTTGCGTGCCAGCGAAGGCAGTTAATTGAAGGCTTTAGTTTACTGTTATCGTTTGGTTGTTAAGGCATCGATGTCCACCTGAGGCGATCTGTTAAGAGACAGAGAAGTAAATCTTGCATCGAGGCCATTGGCAGTTGGACTCGAACTGTGGTCTCTTGGAGCGCTACCTGTGGGCGAAAGGAACCCGTTTGAATTAGGAGAAAACTCTCCATTTCGGTTTCTGAGTCTAGCTCTCTAGATATCCTCTCCGGCTCATTGAGGCATCCACTAGGTAATTTAATATCATTGAGGCTCCTCTACTATCAAAACCGATCAATAGAAGAGAAGTGCAGACAAGCGCCCCGGAAAATGGCTTCTATGGCTGGACTGAGCTCCTAGGCTACTCGGCTTAGATCCCAGGCTGCGCTTGGCTTCGGCACAAGTTCAACCCAAATATTATCATAAATCGATTGGCACTGCTGGTAAATCGTCTGCAGAGAGGTGGTGTTGATTCTCTCGTGCGATCTATGTAAAGAACGTGTTGGATCCTGGCGGTGGGATCGTATTGGGTGAAAGAAAGAGTCTCGAACTGTCTTGAGCCATCCACAGAGGAGCATACCTGATACCATCAGATGCCATACAAAAAGGGAACTAAATCATTGGTGTATACACAGGAGACTTCAAGCTGAACGCTGGTGATAAAAGATACAACCAACACCTTGAGCTCCTGTAGTGATTGCTTCTTACAACCATACATTCAATAGGACATAAAGTATCCACAACCAGCTAGAACGAAGTGCTGGGAATGAATTTTTTACGAACAGAGCTTGTGGTGGTTGGCATGATGATGACAAACAGTGTAATTGCCAATGACCAAGAGCAGGATTAGGAATTTGAAAAGCAGAGAAGGTTTGGCGATGGTATGGCCACTAGCAATAAGCTAAGCAGTCAAGCCTTGAACCTGAAGACAGAACCTACGAACAAAGCCTTTTACACATGTTCATAAATTACTTCAAGAAACAGCCTTGAAACTTGGTTGAACATTGATCTTAGATCAAGGTTGTTAGTCGTATTCTTCTTCACTACCATGAGGAATGAAATACAGTAAGCCTATCTATCTCACTCTACGTGAGGTGCCAACTCGGAAGGCAACAGGAGGAATGTGGAGGTTGGACGATCTGAAAAACAAGTTCGGAAAAATCGTGGGGGGATAAGACCTGGCTATGCCAAGGTTTAAGGCAACATTTAGCGCAAATGTCTGGGGTGTAAGAATTGTTAGAGGAAGGAAGCCATTATTTTCACTATAACTTTGAAAATCCATCAATGAATTCAACTCGTAAAACATCTGAGAGCCTTATTACACCATCTTAATATTGAATCATAGTAAACTCTTTTTACAATAATTGTTGTTAAATACTGATTAAAAGTTAAAACTAATCGCAGAGATGGAATGGTAAAGGCTAAGGTGCTCTCCCTAAAACTAGGAAAGGTTAGACAGCAATTAACAAACGCAAACCCCATAGATTGCACCAACAAATCCCAACCTTTACCACATTCCAACTGATGTAAAACCACATAAATTAAACTATTTACACTTAGAAAATTTAGACGTGTGTACCTTGAGAGAAGGCGAAGTTCCGCTATTGTTGTCCAGCGTTCGCGCTTCGTCTCGCTCCGGCTTGCCAACCGCTGAGACCTCACCAGTACCTCCCCCTGAGCCCCCAAGACGCAAAGGGGCCACACACACAATACCATAGAATGCTAGCTCCCAGCTCGCCTCGCAAGGTCGAGCTACCACTTGTTATCCGAGCTGGGTATCCCAACTCCCACAAGAGAAATTCAGTCAAGATAAAAATTATGGCAGCTTAACCTTATACAAACTAGACGTGATCATACTCCTCCTCGACCATCTTTTTTATAGAGTTTTATAGTGCTTAGTTTCCCAAACCCTCATTATATTCTTATTATTAAATTTAATTAGGACAAACCTCCCCCATACACATGTCACCCGATCCCTTAGTTGCACCAGAAAATCAATTTTATTAATTAATTAAATGTGTCTATTTCCTTCACCCACCTAAAAGTGTTCCTAAAAATGCTCTTTGGTGTTCCTTTATTCCCTTACAACTATTAAATGACTTACGCCTTACATAAAGCCTAGTTCAGTTCACAAATAGAAAGTTCCAAATGCTAGATTCCTTACTAAGTTAGGCATTCCCCTTTTTCTTTAAGTTACCCATTTTCTTTAAGTTTTTCTTTTTCTTTACATTTCCCCTTTTTCTTTTTAACTAAGTTCATAATTAGCAAGTTTAGACAAAAACAATCATTTACCCCTTTAATAATTTAATCCTCCACTATAAATAAATAATGTTTGAATTTTCTTTACCCCCTTCTTGTTACATGTCTATTTAGTTTTTCTTTGTTCACATGTTCTACTTAGACCTATTTTAATTTCACTAGGTTGAGCGATAGTTTTTAAGGGAACAATTAGTTATTAAACTTTAGTCATACCATCATCTATTTTAAGGTCGACCGGGTCCTAAGGAGGCTTAGTTTTCTAGGCACTAGGTTTATTAACTTCCCATAGATAAAATCGCAACGTGCTCTTCAGGACACACTACGTGCTCCAAGGGTGCCACTCGCCTCTTTTCGTTTTATTTATGCGACATGCCCTTCAAGACTCACTACATGCTCCAAGGGTACCACTTGCCTCTTGACTGAATTTGGTAGACATCAAACCCCTGGAGTCAATACTCCATCAGGTGATCTTGTGGGACTAAGGGCCTCTAAGGAATAAGAACCCTTCCTTATTGCGCGCCCCTTAGAATCATCGTGAGCGACTGTCACAGTCTTCCCTCACGGCATCCTGGATATGTCGAACTAGGTAATCGTTAACCTATAGTTCGAGCCATGGCAGGAGTGCTAGTAGGTTGTGGCAGGGTTGCTTCCACACCTCTCCCTCAATGTCTCTAGTTGTCATGCGTGACCCCTTTACTCCAAATGTGAGTCTAGTCGACAAGCTATCGTCATCCTGCATCCATCAACGAAACGTGTCAGCGATAACAATCAACATCACAATATCTAATCATATGTCACATCTGTAATATCAAAAATAGTCAAACCACAACCGTCCACTCCTTGACTCGATCCGGAGTCCAAAGAGATCCATCAATGCCATTGGCATCCTCTAACATTTAGAGTCCTGCACACTTAGGAGAACCCAGTCAATAGCACATGTCGATGTAAATACAACAAAAATAACATATCATCATATCCACAATATCTCATATTCATAATCAACAACCAATCATATAATGAACCAAATCACTTGCACGCAAGTGTCCTCAAAGAATAAGTCTGCTCAGTGTGCCCAAGAGCGGGATGTTACATCTTGGAGAAATCATCTATGAAGGAAACATAATACAAAGATCCTCCAAGTGAAGGGATCGATTCTAGAATCTTTTTTCCCTTGTAGCTCCAAATGGAAATCTCACAATTTTGTTTTCCATATATGCAATGTTCACAAAAATCAAATTCTATATTATGATCAAGAAAACCTTCGACCATACCTTTGTTGTGCATAGCTCGAAGTCTTTTTTCTCCAATATGTCCCATCCTCTAGTTCCATAACATGATCGAGTTGACTCGACGAGAAACAACCAAGTCGGTCATAATTGATTCAAGAGTTGAGTCGAGTCGATTCAAGTCAAATCAAATCGATTCACAGTCGATTCGACATCTAGAACAATAATTTTGTTGCACCTAGTTGAGTTGACATTTCCCAACAACTTGTATAGTTTCCAATTTGAACTCCTCTCATCAATACCATTGCACCCTTGACCATATTGCACGAATCCTTCTAAAATAAAGTGTGCAAACCTGTATCACTCATTTTATTGATAGATATTAGATTTATTTCCAAACTTGGAATATGTAGCACACTTGGAGGGGTTCTTCTCCTCTCATCCTTTAGCATCAGTCAGACTCTTCCTTGTCCAACAATTTTGGTTTTCGAGTCTTCCCTCAAGAATACTTCTCCTCCTTCATATTTCCCATATTCATAGAACCATTCCCTATGAGGTTTCATATGAAAATGTGCACCTGAGTCGATCAACCAAACATCATGCTCTGAATGTCTATATGTCGATGTCAAATATAACTCTCCTCCTTTGTCTAAAGAGGTATTTCTTTTAGTTGACAACTTCTCATCTGCTCCTGGGATATTCTCATTCAATTTTGACTTGTATTCCCTTTTGTAATACCCATATTTCCCACATTTCCATCATCTTCTCTTCAACTCACCTAGGGATTTAGATCTACCCTTCGACTTTCTATCGGAGATTTTTTTTTTCCTTTGTTGATTGGTCGACCTCTCACCGTCAAGGCTTCCTTGGTCGATCCTTCCATGTTCTTCCACCTCATTTCCTCTGAAAACAAATATGTAACCACATCTGCAAGCGTTAATGTGATTGATTTACTCTCAATAGCCATGACTAGACTATCCCATGAATCTCGCAAAGAACACAACAAACTTATACATTTCTCCTCCTCGGTGATTTTAATGTCCACAAACAATAACTAACTTATTATAGTATCAAATGCATTTAGGTGCTCTGTTACTGATCTCCCACCACTCATGCTCAGAAGGTACAACTTCTTCAAAAGAAATAACTTGTTTACCATGGATTTCGACTATTACAAGTTCCCCAACATATCCTACAGTTTATTTGTTGTGTCTTCACCTGATACATTCAGTAGTAACAAATATGTAAGACATTGTCGGATCGTAGTCCTCGCCTTCATGTCAAGTCTCTCCCACTCTTCCATTGACATACTTATTGGGAAGGTTCTGGTATTCACAACGAACCATTGTTCTCGGTCTACAAGCAGATCTTCCATTTTAAGCTTCCAAAGCTCAAAATTCTTGCCAATAAACTTGTCAATATCAATTTTTGAACTGCCTTCCATTCTTTTAAGCACAATTTAAGATCGTTGCCTTACATCTCCCATTGGACCTAGAGTTTAGCATAGCTCCAAAATATGCTCAATCTTTCTCTAATATAGAATGTATCAAAGAAACTATACGAGCTCTACCAAAAGTTATGATACCACATGTAAAGAAATGCTAACCCACTAGGAAAGAGAATACATAAATAAAAAACAATAACAAACACATAGTACACAGAGATTTACCATGGACATCCTTAATCGGTAAAACCAACAATGCTTGAGTGTATCATGCTCCTTCATTGTCTTATTCCATCAATGAATAAACACTGGCATGGAAAACATTGGTCTACACCTAAGACACAATCATCATCATACTCTCTTGCTCGATGCAAGAACAACTCTCCATCCAATTTGGCTTACATATTAATGACCATTACATTAAAGATGACATAAACTTTTACAATATTACATCATGTCATATTTATAGCCTTTACAGTAGGAAAAACCCTAAATCATGGTGCCCAAAAAAAATTATAGATCCACAAAGATGATTGGTTGCAATCATGTGAATCTTTGGATTCTGTTATAGTCAAACTTCAGTTGGTTATGACTCAGTTAGTATTCAATCGGTTGCCACATATCCTCTTTGTCGGTTGACCACTTTAACATTCGACTTTCCATCGACCATTGCCTTGACTTAACCCATCAAACGATCGTTCACCGAGTTGATCCACCTCGACTAGTCAATCGGTTGATTGTTCTTTCACTTCAAATAATATAACAACCCAACATTATTCCAGATGATAAAAGCAGTTCAATATCGTCATGCCTAGTTAGCAAGGTCACCATGATGCCACACAACAACTAAGATTCTTATGTGGTATGAGATTCTCAAGCAGAACTAAAAGGATATCCCCATGACACAAGCTTTTCCTTCTACCAAAGCTAATGTACTTATTTTCTCAAAACTACGTGTTTATTCTTTGAGTGCATTGTTGATCAAATTATGTATCATCTCATTCTAATAAAATTACCCACAATTAAATATAATGGCATTCTACAAGAAAAAATACCCAACCAATGCATCAATATTTGAGTAGCCTCTTACATCCCAAAGATTATTAAGTGGAGAAAGACAATGGTGTTGATCAGTACTACTACCAATTTAAGTCCCTAGTAGATATTAAAGTGCATGGGATGGCTAACTGATACTAGGACTCAGAGGTGTTTTTAGACTTTCAACTTCATTATAATGTTTAATTAAGGATTCCCTTTATGAGATAAGAACTTGGTCACATGTTTTGATTTGCTCATTGTCCTAACTCCAATGAAATGCCACCTCACATGCGCCACCGACCCTATTTATTTTAATTTTTTGTATAGACATATTCAGACCTTTAATCCTATTGTCTAACTTGGTCCCCCCATTATGCATCCCACAACCAAGCTTCAAAGTCGTTTTTGACTCTCGTGTATTCTTTTGATTCGATACTAATTTGTCTTAGGTTGGCAATGGATCTTATATTTTGTGATTTCAATGATTGGTTAATTAGGATTTATGTCATAACAAAGTTGACAATTGTACAATACTTTGAAGAAAAAATGGACACCCCAAAATATCTCCAACTCTCTAATCAATGTCGACGTTCTCTTCTACGAAAACAAATGTCCTCATTTTCCCAAAACTAGTGGGTGTTTATCCTTTGGGTGCATTCTTGACCAAATTATGTGCTATGTCATTCCAATGAAAAGACTTTTACACATTGAATTCTGTGGCATTTTAAAATTAAAATAATCAAACAAATGCATCAATATTAAAGTATCCTCTTACATCGCAAAGATGGTTAGGCGGGGAAAGATCATGGTGTTGACCATTATAGTGTTGAGTTGATTTTCTGGTCAAGGTCAATATTCATGGGTGGGTTGATTGTTTGAGAGGTATATGATTCATAAACGAGGGAATTTTTTCCCACTCATTTCACCAATGCAGAAACTCTATGGAAATAGCATTTACAATCTACAAACACTCTGTCAATTGCAAGATAAAATAGTACTATGTTGTGTAATATGTCAATCAACAACACATTGTTTCTTAAAGTAAACAAGGCATTACGTGATCAATACAAACAAGATCATAACTAGATTTTAGATTGTTATGTTTATAATTGAGTGAATAAATGAATGGTTTCGATATGTTTTCGTTCAATGTTGGTTTACCTATTATGAGTAGCCAAGCCCAATGCCAACTACATATCCAAGTCAAATTTGTTGTATTAAAATAAACAATTCACTTTGTTTTTAATTGTGCATTCACAACACTTTAATTAATCATTTAAATCATCAATTAGAATTTTCCCAATTAATATGAAAAAGTTAACACTCCCCTCACCAAGCTTCTATTTTCATACTCTTGTGTGCATAATGCCAAAAAAACACAGCAACCGAAAAATCAAATGTGAACACATATATAAAGGTGCCTAGGGTCATAGTGGTAAGTTCCCATGCTCTCAAGGCTTGAGGGAGAAATATATGCGATTGTAGCTTGTCTAGTGCATTCCAAACAAATTATGTGATTGTTGTAGTAATGGGAAAATAGATGTATTTTTCAGATTTGAGAAATTCTTAAATCAACCTACAACAAGTTAGATAACACCTTGAAGCACAATTATATAGGGTTGTTATTCCTAATTAGCGTTAGAGATAAACAATTAAGCACAAACCCTTAATATAACTAATCTAGGAGATAACAAATTGGGTTTAGCCTAAGTGGTTGTGGTTTTGAGTGTCATCCTCCACACCTAGGTTCTATTCACGTAAGTGACATGTTGATCTCAGTATAAGCATATTGTTGTAATGGCTCTGATCCCCCATTGTTGACAACCTTTTGCCTTAAATAATCTTGGGTTTACCCTGGGTACCACCCTTGAAATGAGGGGAAGTACCTGAAGATTTTCCTCGAGCATTGTATCTTGGAAAAAAAAAACTAGTCTAGGAGATGAAATAATCAAAGAAGGAAAGAATTTTTATTTTTTTTAATCAAAACCCTTGAGGTAGGGTAACACTATATATTATTCTTTATTGGAGGAATGCACTCCTTAAGCAATGTTTGATACATTCACAATATTCTTCACTATGTTTCAATACATTGCTTAGACTTCTTTATATAACATTCTATCTATCTCCTAGGAGCCTTCTAGAGAAGGAATATTCTAGAAATCCTTCTCACATTTATTATGTTCATATTGATATATCTAACTACCATAGTTGGCCATATTTAATAATATAGTAGACCTAGTCTACCTTAAATTGAATGATTTCCACTAATAATACATAACCACATTTTCATTGAGTACCTCCCTAGGTACCTCATATTACCTCCCTAGGTATACTACAACACCATCCTTGAAATGAGGAGAAGTACCTAGGGATTTTCCCCAAGCATTGTATCTTGGAAAAAAAAAACTAGTCTAGGAGATGAAATAATCAATTATCTATGCACTAGACTAAAAATGAAATCCAAATTAAGATTTTTTATTAATTTTTCACCATTAGATTTCTTTCTAAACAAATAAAAATAAAATATTTAGATTTTAGTGTTTTTTGGTTGGTCGTTGGAAGAAGACAAATGTATTTTTCCCACTAGGAATTATGGAGTCAAGAAGTATGCCCCTATAAGAATTGGCCCTTCTTATCTTAAGGATTAGGATTAAGAGATTAGAACCCTAGGGTAGAATAATATCTTATCTAATCAAGAAAAGGTATGAATACCAAGGCTGTAACACATCCACTATCATAATTTAAAATTTTTGGGTTAACCTCCCACAATTGTGAAATCCCCAGAAGCCTATATTAG
>SNQJ01S0289145.1:0-10837 GCA_010110895.2 Picea sitchensis | reverse complement strand
CCGAGGGGGCTATCCCCCCGGCTGGGGGGTCTAGGGGCAAGAGGGCCCCAAGTGGGGGTTCAGGGGCAAAGCCCCCGAAGAAAAAATTTCCATGTAAAAGTATATTGTAATTTCATTGTAAATTTGGACCGTTCGTTATAAGGTCGCAGATCTAATGATAGAGATTATGTTAGGGTTTTTTTCCCTAGAAGGCAACCCTCTTTTATGAGGGAAATGTATTGCGGCTATGTATGTTGGTGAGTATTATATTCTGAGAGAGGAGACTGTGAGAGAAAGAAGAGGAAGTTACAACGGGTTTTTTTGTAGTTTGTATCCCTTCATTTACTGGATAATAATAAAGAAAGGACCTCGCAATTTCTCTGGTGGACATAGCCCACACTGGGTGAACCACATAAATCTATGTCTCTCTTGTATTGTGTATCTTCTGTGCTTTGTTTCCGTATTTGTTTTATTTTATTGCTTCGTGGTCCTATTTTTCTAACACTCCGGTATGGAAATCATTAAGCACGATGACTGCTTCTTCATGAGTGAGACATCGGCGCAGGATGCAGTCTACACCTCTCCGATACAACATATCATTGAGTATGAGATAATTCTTATCATAATGGCATATGCGTCGACGCTCATCATGAGAAGCAAAGGTGGGGCACTTCAAATTCTAGAGATAGATAAGTATATCTCCATACCAGGGATCCAAAGATGTGATAAAAAACATATCTCCTCTGATAGGCAATTCTTCGGGCATAATATCACTTGACTCAACCGGAAGTTCCGAAATAAGTTCTGCGAAGACCAGTGACTTTTTGGATTTCGCTGAAATGAAATCTAAGTCAAACTCCTGGAGGATGACTATCCATCTACTGATCTTTTTGCCTATTACCCGTCGTTTCAAGATGTACTGGAATGGATTCACAACAACAATGATGGTGGTCTTGCGAAACATAACATAATGACGGAACCGTTGAATAGCATGGACAACTGCCAATGAAAGTTTTTTTATATGAGAATAATTGAGTTCCGGTCCTATGAGGCCTTAGCTTAGGTAATAGATCACATATTCTGAGAATAATTCATCCTCCTAAGCTAAGACCATGCCAATGGTTGACTCTACTGTAGCCAGGTATAATAAGAAATCTTTGTTATAGTTAGGTGGCCAGAGTAGAGGGGTAGTTGTGAGGGCTTGTTTCAATGCTGTGAAAGAGCGTTGAGCGGCATTGTCCCAGTAAAAAGGAACATCTTTCTTCAGTAAGCGCATAAATCCCTTGGTGATCTCAGCATAGTTGGCGATGAAGTGCCTTAAAAAATTCGCCTTGCCTTGTAGAATCTGAAGTTGAAGGATTGTGCATGGGGGAGGCAACTGAATTATTGCCTCAACCTTGAGAGTATCAACCATGATCCCTGTTGTCGAGACTATGAAACCTAACAAACATCCTGACGTTATGCAAAATCTACACTTGTTTGGATTCAAGTGAATCCCGAAGTAACGATAACGCTCAAAGATAAGTCGGAGGTGAGCGGGATGATCCATTCTCTTAGGAGATCGGGATGCTAAATCATCTAAATGGGCCTCAACTATATGCTTGAGGTCATGGAAAGCAAAAGACATGGCCCGCTGAAAGGTTGCTCCAACATTTTTGAGACCAAAAGGCATCTTACAATACACGAATGTACCCCAAGGACAAATGAATGTCATTTGGTGCTGGTCTTCAGGTTTGATTTGTATTTGATTATATCTCGAAAAAACATCCATGAAAGAGAAGGCCTCACAACAAACACATTCATCAATGATATGGTCGATGAATGGTGTGAGAAAATTATCTTTTGGACAGACCTTGTTCAAATCATGGAAGTCTGTACATACATGAATCGTGCCTTATTTTTTATTGACCGGCACCAAATTTGACACCCATTGGGTCAAATGGATAGGATAGATAAAACCGACATTCAACAATTTCTCAACTTCAACCTTAATGGTTGCTTCTTTCCTAGGATTAAATGGATGAATCTTCTTCCGAACAGGCTTGGTATCGGGGTAAGTGATGATTTCATGTTCGACTATTTTTGGATCGATGCCTGGCATTTCCTCATAAGACTAGGCAAACATGTCACAGAATTCTTTAAAAAGATCTGTATAGAGCTGAATCTCTCCAGGGGGCAATCAGCTCCAACGAAAACATTTTCCACGACGCCAGGGGTTCGGGAGATATTGATCGGTAAGGTTTCAACGATAGTTGCCATATTACCCTCAACATAGACCTCGTGTGTAACTAAGGGATTAATAGGACAAGACCTATCTCCCGTCATAGTCAAGGTGAATTCTCTGGCTTCGATTCTGCTTAACTCTGGGAGGAAGTATGATCTGTGATGAATATCTTCCCAGGGTTTTTCCAGACTAGTCATTGCTTCAATTACTGCTTCATTAGAGGGCAAGACTAAGTCTAATGAATCAGTGTCAGCGAGAGAACCCTAATCCCAAATAGGCTCTAAAAGTGGATCTAACTCTTGTGCAGGAGTTGGATCAGCGTTGGCTGAAGCTTGTTGGACTAAAGAGTACGCTACTTCAGTTGCAGACAAGGGCATGGACATGCCCGGGTGCCCTATCCCATCCATCATGGCCAATGGGGAAGGAAGTATGCATGGATCGTTAAAGTAAGTTGTGCGGAACGAAACTTGAAAAATCTCAACCTTATGGTGGTTGGATATAAACTTGACATCACCTTGAGGGGGTATGTAATCAAAGGTACCCATCAAATATGGGCACAAACCAACTCCTACATTGACTACGCCTAGTTGAGGATTATCAATCATCGAGACCGCAGATACTCCCAATGAAGGGTCAGGTCTGGAGAAAGACAATTGATCAATGGTCACAATCTGGTCCTCATGGGGAAAAAACAAGACCCGGAAAACTGTAGCAACCATTGCTTGCATGGAATAAGTCCAACTCCTTCCTAACAAGAGATTGTAGTCGAGGGACGCATCGACTACTTCCACCTCAACGCACACGGTCTTTCCTCCTAACTGCACGGGGAAAGAGGGAATGATACCATGTGGTCAGAACGAATGATCGTCGAAAGTAGTGAGAAGAGTAGGTGATGGAGACAAAACAGGCTGGCCAATGGCCTTCCAACATGCCAACGACATAATGCATGTTGAGTTTCCCTCATCAACCATTGTGTGGAAGATATTCTGAGTAAATTGTTTTGTGGGATAAGCCACTACTATCTGAAATGCTACGTGGTAAGGCAGATGAGGTTTTAAGTCAGTTGTATCCAGCATGATTGGACCTAGATTACAAGTCTCGGTAGATCCTAAAGTTGTTAACAAGGCTTTCCTCTGAGAAGGGCATCTTTGGAGGACCTCCAAAGCAAGAATCGCACAAGGGGTTTGTGACAAATCCTCCACCACAGAATAGTTCTAGGCGGCCCTTGCGTTTGGGTTGTGAGAAGCTTTTTTAAATGTTCCTTTTGGGATGCGTGTCATTGTTTTGCCCAAAGTCTTCTCAATCTGTAAAGGAAGAGAGGGGAGTTCGACTTCTTTTCCCTTCTCAGAAGTGCTTGGTTTACTATAGTCATGTGCTCTAGTCGATATAAAAGCATTAGCCTTCATCATATACACATTCGCGAATGCGAGATTGTTCAAAGACGGAGGGGGTCCTTGACTGCCCCCTTCTGTGCTTGTAAAGTCTTGGGTTAGATTTTTCCCATGTTGAAATGGATTGGTTAACACAGCAGGTTGTTGTTGTGTCACAAAATTTTGGGCCTCTGCAAGCCGAGGACATTGGTGGGTCAGGTGGTCCTCCGCACACAAGTTGCATTGATTCCTCGCCTTTCATTTCTCAGTGTTGTCCCCACCAGCGTTATCGGTGGGTTTCTTATCCCCCTTACCTTTCTTTCGTTGTTTTTTCTTTCCTTCAGGCTGCTGGGTGGACTTTGGATTGGTTGATTGCACTGTGTGTACATCTGACATTTTAGTAGGGGGAGCAGCCAAAGCAGTAGTTTGGCTGGCTACTGTGTGTTGTATAGACAATTGTTGCAATTGCTTCATCAGTTTCTCAGTGGGCTTTGTTTGTGATGAACCAACAATACCGTCGGCATGTGGTCCAACTCTCTGTCTGGTTTTATCAAGTATTGAGCGTGGTGCATCTGGCAAGATCTCATATAATAAACTGGACTGAGAATAGATTAGCTGAAGATGTTGAGCTCTCATGATGGCGTCTTCTTCGAAAAATACTCTCGACGTTGTGACGTCTTTGGATAAATATGGGACCAAAGACTTAAGGAACCACTCGAGCAGGAATGATGGTAGGATTGACACCTTAATTAAACTCTTCCGACGTCTCCATTCTCAGATGTGATCAGAGATATGGTCTGCTTTTGTCTGTGTGAAATTGACAGCAATTCTATGCTAGTGTCGTATCTCACAAGTAATTGGAAATGGTTTAGTAAATCCATTGCCAATTCACCGAAGGAATAGTATCTTGAGTGGTCGAGTTCAATGTACCATTTCATGGCACTCCCAATGAGAGTATGTTGAAACAATTGCAATTGTACGGAGTCATATTTCAACGAGTTAGATGAGCACCAAAGATGGAAGGTAGTCACATGATCTCCTGGATCTTCATTAGGCTTGGCTTCGAACTTTGGTATGTCCGAAGGAAACTTTTTCGACATAGGAGGCCAACGTGAATCATGAAATATAGGGTCATTCAACAACCTTATCAAGTCTGGCAAATGCAAGGTGGCCATGAAAGGTAGTTTGGGTTGTTGGTGATAACCTAGGAAAAAGGGACCTGGAGTTTGACTGGCTCCAGGTTGCCAGGAAAAGTTCGGCTGCTGGCCTGGGTTCTGATAAAAATCATGGCCATGACTAGTGTATGGATTATGCATGTGAGGAGACATCATCGGTTGATTCCCAAAATAGGACATAGATGGTTGGGCATGCATTACATTTGAAGGACTTTGGGAAGGGTTGCCCCATGTCGATCCCATGGGGATAAGCATAGTACCTTGGCCGGGGTTCCATTGATTATGAAATGAATTGACCAGATCAGCATTCCTGACGAGGGAATGGATCCCTGCTAAGAATTCCAAGGCCCTGATGTGGAAGAAGTTCCCGGGTATGCCCCCTGTGCAGGAATAATACCCTGCATAGGAATAGGTTGTCTGAAACCGATATTGCACCCATTCGAGAAAGTAGCTGACGAGAAGGTGTTGTTACCAAATGCATCGAACAAAGAAAATGGTGTCGAACCGACCGACATATTATGCGAAAGTGTTCCTTGACTCCCTGCTCCAAATAAACAATGGTGTGCAGGCGGCCCGACGGATGGCTGGTGTGTGCCACTGAGTGAAGGGGATGAAGGAGGTATATGAACTCCCCCATAAGGGAAAGTGTTAAAGGGAGAAAAAGTGCCCCCCATGTGGCCTTCCAGAGGAGTATTAGAGCTCCCTACCCCCAGACCTAAATTCTGTGAAGTGGAGTAGGAAAATACAAGACTTGTACCTGAGCTAGGCATCATGTATGAGAACAAAGGGTATGTCACACTTGGTGTGAAAGGGGTTGTGGCCACCGCCATAGATGGGATCGGGCCACTATGCGAGGTAGATGTGGTCAAGACCATGGTGGCTTGGACTGGTGACAATGGGTTAGGAGGTAGAAACTCTCCTGTGGTGACAACCGTAGTGTGAATTGAAGAATTCCCAGAAGGAGTAATATCGTTTTTTTCCATTGCTGCGTGTGAGACTGTTTGGAAATCGTAAGGGTGAATTGGTACAATGATGGGTTCCGAGAGATCAGTGGTTGGGGTTTCAACAGGGCCAAAAGACTTCACTCCAAGGTATAAAATGGTTGATTCCTCCAGATGTTGGTCGGGCACAATTTCTTGTGACCCGGTCGCTTCAAAAGACCCTTGTTGGTCTAGCTTTCGCTGTAGTGGTGGCGGGGGTGGATCCAGTGTAACCAACGAAAGGCCCAGAAGACTTCATGACCGATGGAGCTCATGATCCTCCACTATGTGAGAATATCAAACAAACCCTAGGGATTTCTATTCGTTCAAACACAACACACACTAAAAGGTCCCTACAAGATAAGACAAGCAAACACTAAACTAATTGGAAGAAAAGTTACAACAACCAACACTAGAGCAACTTACTAGTGCAAGTGCAACTCAAACACAGAATCACCCTCCGGGTATACTCTACAAAGCGTGGCTCAATGTTTGTCCTAGGTACTGCAGTATACCCCCGTAGTCACCTGTGTATGTCCCTAAAAAAATAGGCAACTAGGTTGCCAGCGCGCAAACAGTCACCAGGCGGGTACAGTCGAAAGTCGGGTGGACCACAATGAGCAGGGTATCGAGCCTGAAACCTGTCAAGGGTATTGAGAGCAAGTGGTCCGAAAGACAACTGAGGACCTCAAATGGATTCGAGACCCACGAAGCTCTGTGGCAAATGCAATCAACGGAATCCCAAGACAAGCCCTCTATATGTGTTCTCCACTACAATTGGTCCATCTTTGGAGGGGTTATATCTGCTACCTTTCCACACGTGACCTCGTGTTTATCCCTTGTGTTAGAGGGGGGTCTCGGATAACTTTCACAATATTGGACTTTGACACTCCCTAACTCAGACTCCAATGTTTGATTTTAATGGCATTGAAGAGTTTCCTCTCCAACCTAATTCAAGGCCCTAATCCTAAACTAGTTGGTTGATCCTACAAACATAAAAATTCTAATGAATTTTAGATTTAGCATTAATTTTATGGCTTGTCTTATGTCAAAGGTTATGAAAGTAAAACTAGTGATGTTTGAAAGACGAAACAGAAAGTTGGAAACAAAAAACCTTTACTTAACTCAAATTTTAAACAACTTTTTAAACTTAAAATTTTTTCTAAGATCTTTGAACAACAAACTCAAAGAAGGATTTCACTCGACTACGAGCTACTTACGATCTAAGTAAACCATCAAGAACTTATGAAAGAAAATACTTTTCCCTGGTTACTAATGCAAAACAACACTTTTCAACCAAACAAAGAAATACAATTTTTTTTATTTATTTGAATGCTCACAAAGCAAAAAGGAAAAATATCAACAAGTCAAAACCAAGAAATTTTTTTTGGCCTAAGCGCAAGTCACAAAGAATCACTTTAAAAATCACACACTAGCAACTTAAAATTGGACTCTCACACTTGTCTAAAAACCTTACAAAAGAAAATTTTGAGGAAAACTTCTAAATGAAAAAGAAAGCTATTGTTGTGATCAAACCTAAGCTACTGACTTCTATGACAGAGACTCAAAAACCTGAGAGGTATAACTCTTTTCAAGGGAAAGGATGACTGTCTCACCTTCAACAAAAACATTCTCCACAAGAACACTGCTGACAGTTCAACAACAAGCGTGTGCATGCGAGCTGTGTAAAGTCAGAGAGCGTGTACATGCATGTTGGCCTTATATAGGCTGTGTGTATCTCTAAAAATCTGAGACAAATAAAATACAAGAAATCCAACCCAGGCAGAGACCACTGATTCTGAGAACTAAGATCTCTTGAAGACTCGGACACTTTATTCAACAGAAAAAAGAAACTATTCAAGGAAAAAAAATCGTAGAACAAACCAATATGAGGTGAAACCTAAGCTATAGATTGCAAACAACAAAGACTAGAAAGAGTTCCAGAAAACCCCTGAGAATGACTAATTCTGACAGGGAAGAGGATGACTGCCTCAAAAAATTTCTGGAATAATACACGCTACTGTTACTTCTTCAGATAGCGTATACACACGAGACGTAAGAATGTAGGGCATGGGTACATGCGTGCAGAATTTATACAGGTCGTGTGTACCTCTGTGGGTCTCAGGAAAAAAAAAAACAGTCAAGCAAAGAAACAGAGATAACTAGTATGGAAGAACATAATCTCTGTTAGCTCAGACATTGCAGAAACTTCAAAAATAGAAAATGAAACCAGTTTTTAAAAATACCCAAAAATATTCCCAGAAACCCTAGAGACTTCCCCAATGGAGTCACCAATTATGTTGTGAGTGGGAAATCCCTCTACAGACTAGCATTTAGGGTTATATTATGCATGCAGAAAAGACCTAAAGAATCCTACTTTCTACCGTCATCCCAGACCTAATCCCCATTATTTTTAAGCAAATACATAGTTAAGTGAGCATACCTTATTTTAGGTGTTTGATATTGATCCTTCTTCACGCTTGATCGCTTGTTGACAACATCTCTCCTCCCAAGGCTGACCTACATTCATATAAAAAAAACAACAAACTCTACATGCATTTGATCTATAGATTAATGGGTTAGAGATTCAAACATATATGCAATAAACTATGAAGGCCTCATATAGTGGGACGGGAAAATCATTTCTTTATTATTAACTTTAACAAATCAACTTACAATGTTGAAGCCGACCACCGCTCCGTGAACCTGGTCCTGGGATCTTCTTCAAATGTCCTCCAACTTATTTTCTCTGTATCTCTCCTTGCACAAGGATGGCTAAAGGGTTGGGACAATGGGAATGTGCAATTGGGTATAGTTTCTTTACTATCATTCTCCTCTTCCAAATGGGAACCCTACCCCCTCTTTTATAGGCTAGAAAAAGCTAGGTATTTGGTCGAACCCTCGGCCATGAATGACTGAAAGGTTTAGTCAACTCACCCAAATTTGTGTTTCCGTCGGAAACTTTCCTTTTTTCATGCTTTTTGTAGGTACACGCGGGCTATTTTAGGTCAGCTAGCATGTACACGTGTGCAGTAATGGAGTAGGGCGCGTGGGCCTTTATAAAAGAGGTTTTTAAGAAGAGTTTTTGAGTAGTGTTTTGGCAAAGAAAGAATCTTAGATGGCCTGATGCCAGCTAAGAATGTCTAGTGAAAATTAGGGTTATAACAAACATCCATGGCCCCAGCCAACACGGTCACTTGGACCAGTTTATTAATGGAAAAGAAAAATATTATAGAGATATTTTACAAGAGAGTTTCTCACAATCGATCATCGACAAATGACCCTCCATGCTCTTTAAATAGAGATCATTGACTAATCAGGTGTTAAGCCACATATCGATGGTCGTTAAGATCGAGGAGAATATGAACCGTCAGACAACTCTATGTCGGGAACATATCGTGACCGTCAAATTTCCTAACTACAAGTACATACTAATGCATACTAAAGAAACACAGTTTTACCTAACGACACATTAGACCAAGTATATATTAACTAACACCTAAGTGTCTAAATATCCTAACAAAATTGTTTTTTGAAGATGTTTATAATAGCTTCTTAAATGAAGAGACGTGCAAGAAATCTATGGGAGAATAAATGCAAAAGACAGAGGAATTAAATCTTGTTGATCGAGGAAGGAAACCAACCAGAAAGAAATCAGGGCAATCAAGATCTAGAGGTAGGTCAAAGTCTAGGCGTGGAAGAATAACTTGCTATCATTGTGAAAAAGTTGACCATGTCAAAAGAGATTGTTGGAAATTTAAAAGGGAGCAAAATCAGAAAAAGACAACCATCAACAACAACAATATTGAAGGAACTATTGCTATTGCAATAGATGGTGAGGTGTTCATTATTATTTCTTATGAGGATGAATGAATTCATACTTATACTCATGATAGTGATTGGATTTTAGATTCTAGAGCCTCCTACCATGCTACCCCAAGAAAAGAGAATTATATTTCTTATAAATTAGGTGATATGGGTAAAGGTTTGTTTGGGTAATAATAGTTTTTGTCATATTGAAGGAGTGGGAGATGTTTTAATAAAGATAGAAGATGGTTGTATTTTATTGCTTAAACAGGTCAGGCATGTACCGGAGCTAAGAATGAATTTGGTTTCAACCAGGAAGCTAGATAATGAAGGTTTCCATATAGTGCTTAGCAAGGGAGGCTGGAAAATTGTAAAAGGATCATTACTTGTTGGAAAGGGGCAGAAAATAAGCACTCTCTACACATTAAAATAAAAAATTGCAGAAATCATACATTGTTGGTATTGTAGAGGAACCTACATCAGATATATTGCACAAAAGACTTGGGCACATGACAGAAACAGGTCTGAAAATCCTTGCTAAGAAAAACCTTTTGCCTGGGATAAAAGGTATAGATATTAAATTTAGTGAACATTGTACTATGGGTAGACATAAAAGGGTATCATTTATGAGGAATAATTTTAAAAGGGATATATAAATATTAGATCTAGTGCATTCTAATGTTTGTGGCCCAATTAATATAAAATCACTAGGAGGAGTTGCTTATTTTGATACATTTATTGATGATATTTCAACAAATGTGTGGTATTTCCCTATTAAGGGAAAGGATCAAGTTTTAGACATTTTTCAGAAATTTCATATGGTTGTTGAAAGGGATATTAACAAATTAATGAGATGTATTAGAACTGATAATGGTGGGGAGTATTTCTCTAAGGACTTTGAATAATATTGTAGTAAACATGGCATAAAGCATGTAAAAATCGTTCCTCACACCCCACAACAAAATGGAACAGATGAGAAAATGAATCAGACAATAATGGAGAAGGTGAGAAGAATGCTTTCAAATTCTGGTTTGCCTAAACTTTTTTTGCCAGAGTCTGTTCGTACAACTTGATACTTAATAAATCACTCTCCCACAACTTCATTGGATGGTGGCATTCCTGAAAAGGTATGGACTGGTAAGGATTTACGTTACACTCATTTCAAAATTTTTGGTTGTGAAGCATGTGTGCATATTCCTAAAGAACATAGATCCAAGTTGGAGGAAAAGTCATTGAAATGCATTTTATTAGGATATGTTGATAATGAGTTAGGTTGCTAGTTGTGGGATCCTCTAAAAAGGA
>SNQJ01S0289144.1:0-10837 GCA_010110895.2 Picea sitchensis | reverse complement strand
TGTCATTTGGACTTACTAATGCACCTTCAACATTTCAAATCTTGATGAATTCTATTTTCAATCCCTTCCTTAGAAAGTTTGTGTTTGTATTTTTTTATGACATACTAATCTACAACAAATCATGGGAAGATCATGTGCACCATGTTGATAAAGTATTGCAAGTTTTGGAAGACCAACAACTTTATGCAAATCCTTCCAAGTATTCCTTTGAGGTTAAAGAAGTGGAATATTTGGGTCATAGTGTATCTCATGAAGGTGTAAAAGGGAACCCTAACAAAATTAAGGCTATGAGGAAATGGCCTGTTATAGCAAGATTTGTCTCACCATTGCAATCTTGCACATAGGGCCTTTTTCTATTTCCCTATGTAGACTTGGCATCCTTTTTTGATGAATCCAGAGCTAAAAATACATATTTTTCCACATATACGCGCCCTATCTACTATACAGCAAGCTTATACGCAGGTTGCTCCACTACAACTGGCGTACATAGGGATTTGTGCCAGAAAATACAAAAATGAAGTCGGGTTTCCATGTCACGACAAGAGATCTCTTATCCTTGGCCTTCCATATACTGGAAACATACCGACTTGGCCCTTTAGTTGCATTTCGAAGGCTATAAAAGCATAATTTAGAGCTATGGAAAAGAGGAGAAAGCATTCAACTTTAAGAGGAAAGTTACTCTGGAGAAATTACTTCATATTGAGTCTGCATCCCTTTGTTCCTCAAGTCTGAACAAAGTGTTCAGCCCCTAAGATCTTCCCTTATTGTTGAGAGAACCTCATTGTCTCCCTTCTATGAGCTTGCCTTTGCTGGAGGATTGAAGTGGTGGAGGCCCAGTTGGAAGGAACCTAGTTTCTTGGTTTTGAACCATGTCGACACGAAAGTATGTAATGTTATCACTTATGTTGATCATTTATTAATAGAAATAATCCTTTCCCATCTTATTGGTATCTTGCAAATATATGATTATTATCCATGGGCATGTTTGTAATGTTTATTAATGGATTATGCTATCTAATGTGCTAACCTTTTATATTATCACTATATGCTTGCTCTGCTTGTTTGTTGAGAACTTGTTGCAGGTATAAAGCTTTGAGTCAGAGTGCTCAATGGTAGACATCTTCAAACGTTGGAACGAGGTAGGTTTATTTCTTATCTCACTTGCACATTGGTTTATATAGCATATGTCGAAATTGAGTAGATTTATGCAGTCATACTTGTCTATTGTGGTTCACCCTTTCCATAGAGAGTTTTTCCCTTGTAACAGAATTGTTGATTCCACTAGGGAGAGATCTTCTTTCTAAGGGTTGAAGTCATTTTTCTCCTTTAATTTCTCTTTTTCCTTTGTGTTTCTTGTCGTATCATTGCTTGACAGATTCTTTTTACTCCGGGTCTGAGTTTTCATCCTTTTTCACATGCATGGCCTTGTTTTCAAGCTTGTATTCGCCTTTTTCCTTGACATTTGTGTACACATGCGTGTTGTCTCACTACAAGCTGCATATATACGCATTGTTTTCTTGAACAATCATGTATACAACTTTTCCTTGCATAGTTTCTTGCTTTTGTGATTGTTGGGTGAGATTTGATGATTGTTGAGCCTTATTACGTCTCTGTAGTGCCTATTGAGCTTCTCTGAGATGACAAGAAACCTGTTTGGAGTTGAATTTTTGAGTGGAGTCTTTCTCATTGTTTTTCATTTTTTATTTCTCCTTGACCTCTAGATTGTTTTCTTGGCTGCTTGGTATTCTGCTTGAGTTATTTCATTCATACACAGTAGAATTTATATATCAGGTTGCTTATCAGTCTGTGCATTTTCTTTTTAGTATATTTAAAATACAAAAAAATTGGCATTTTACATTGTTTGGAATTTTTTTCTTCTGAATCTTTATCAACAGCTTAGTGCATTTAGTGAAAGATTGCTTTTTACTTCTGAATTGCAAAGTTGAAATTGAAAATTGCACTATTTTTTATACGCATATGATTCATTGAAAAGTTAAAATTAGACTTTGCATTATATTTATATTTATTTTCTTGCAGAGTCATAATATCATGAGTTTCACTTCCATACCCTTTTGAGTAACCATGACCAATAAAATTTACTCTTTATACTAAAATTGATTAGTCACGATTTTATTTTTAGGGTGCACAAACTAGTCTAGTATTTAGTGCCTTGGAATAGGATTTTGTGAGTAAACTTCTCCAAGGCAATTAAATCAACATATGTTTCTCAGAAAGGGAGTTGAGAAGTCCATTGTATAATTGGTAAGATCAAGAGGCTTCGCTCACACCAGAGTTAATCACAATGTCACGCAAAGTTAGTTGAATGGATAAGCCGTAGATACTCACCTATCGTCAGAGATATTTCTGTGGATTTATTTGTAATTGGGGATCTTGCTAGTACCCATACCTCTGTGAGAGGCGATGCTTTCAAGGTTTTGGGATTTTCTATCCTTCCCATACGGTAATCCAGACTTACGACTGCTCGCCTGTGCATCGATTATATAGTGGTTTATTAGTTTCTTGACTTAGGTATCTCATAGGTTACTTACAAGGGTTATTTTGCTTGTACCCTAGGTCAGATAGGGGTCGGACAACACACATCCTTTATGAAAGATTACCTCTCCAGGGAATCTGACCGACTGGTTGTTAAGCCCACGAGGGCCCCTATAACTGCTTATGTTACCTCCAAACTTTATCAGGGAGTCTCAGGTCCCTCTTAGACGAGACATACCTTCTTTAACGAGGGAGGCCACTTAGCCACTTTAGCCTGTTTGCATGTATATTGGTCATTTGACTTTTTGGTATGCTCTTTGACTACTAGTTGACCTTAGGAGTCTATACTAAGTCTTCATTATCATGAATAATGGAGTTCCTTTTTCTCCTTCATTTACTGCTACCCCCCCCATGATTTCCACTCATTTCATGGGGATGGATCCTTCCGCTTTGCATTATGGTATGCAGAATTATAATACTTAGTCAACACCTTGGGTCTCTAATCATTTTTCTCATGGTATGTATGATATTTCTTTGCACTTTCCATCCTCTGTCTCGTCTCCTTATGTGAATACAAGTTTTGGGTCTAGGGGCATGATGCCTCATTCTTATCCCTCTTCATTTGGTGGGAGTCATATCCTTCAAACACCTCTTACGGTAGGAGGTTAGAATCTTCCTTCCTACGAATCCACTATGCGAGAAGTAAGTTCCCAATTAAGCAATCATTCTAATTGTTACACTTAGTCCACTTATCCTTCTTCCGCTATGTCGGTTCCTACGAACACTTTTCCTATGGCAGACCTCTGTCTTCCCTCTAGTGTTTCATCTAGGGGGAATTATTTTTATAGTATGGGAAACCCCCCTCATGAAGTTCTTTAATCTGGGGGAAACATATATCCTCACATAAGTAACCCTTGTCATGTTGCTTTCTCTTTGAAAGTGGCTTCCTTAATGTTGATGCCCTTACAAACCTTTATGTATCAGTATGGAGGAGGATATTATCCTGTCAGATAGGGTGTAAACCAAGATCCTTCCTGGCCTGCAATTCCTCAAAAAAAAAAATTCCTTGGACCTTGGTCTCAAATGCCGCAATTCACCACCGCCACAAGTCCAGTCACTATGTGTCATACTGGCATTATATCACCAACCTCTGCTAGTCATGTTGGAGATTGGTCGACAACCTATGTGATTCATGTTGAAGACCTACAACGAGCCACTATAAGTCATGTTGGGGGCACATGTCTGGTCACTACTAGTCTCACTGCACACCCATCACCAACCTCTATTAGTCATGTTGGGGATCCATCACCAATCTCTGCTAGTCATGTTGAAGATTTTCCACTAGCCTTTGCAAGTCATGCTGGGAGCATGTCACCAGCCAATGCAAGTCATGTTGGGGGAATTCATATGATTGAGAAGCCTAGACATCTCATACATAAGCCTAGATTCCTTTGTAGGATTTGTGAAGAAATTCACCTTACTCATTTGTGTATTGTTACTGTTGGGATACCAGAAATGTGGGGCTCACCTAAGGGCCCTTTGGGTTCTGAGGCATCTATGGTTTCACAACACTCTGTTCCTTCTTTGGTTGATACAACAATCATGCCAATGCAATCTTCGGTTGAAACCCCTTTCCCTTTAGGGGTTGATGCATCCTTTGACCTTTTTGTCTCACATCCCATTCAACCTGTGGTTGTGTTGATGCAATCTTTGACTGATACCTCTCCTATGTTCAAGGGTGATGCATCTCTTGACCTTTTTTTCTCGCATATTGTTCAACCAACGATCATGTCGATGCAATCTTCAACCGACAACACTCCTATATGTTGGGGTGATGCACCTCTTGACCTTGTTGTATCGCATCCTATTTAACTAATGGTTGAGGAAGTGGTCGTATCGATGCAATATTTGATCAACCCCACTCTTCTCTCGGAGAGTGACAAGTCTAAGGAAGCGGTCGAGCTAATGCAATTTTTGGTCGATCTCACTCTTCTGGTTATGATTCTATAACTTCTATGCCATGTCCTTAGAATTTATATTACTTCACCTTCTAAACAAGAGAGATTTTTACTCTTCCTGATTTCTCTCCCTCCAAGTCTCACTAGGTTCCCTTTGATTGGGATGGTCTTGTGGGGTATCTAATGCCTTTGCCTATGTATTTTCCAGGAACAGACATTATCCAATATAACACGGAGATGATAACCTTCGTTAGCACTTTGTCCTCCTTGACTTGGAGAGATTTGGGTCTTCCCAAGCTTGTGTTAGTTCTTCGTAAGATACTAACATTCCACAAAAGGTCTACACAAGAACCTTGGCCTCCACCGTGACATGCCGCCTAGAATCTCCCTAACGAGTCTTAGTTAAGCTCTTTTCTAACTCGTCTAAAAACTGAAAATATTGTCGAGTGATTTGTCCCTTTCGCACTCGTTAAATTGGATTTGAAAGGTCATGAGTCTTAGTTAAGCTCTTTTCTGACTCGTTAAAAAAAATAGAAAAGATTGTCAAGTGAACTTTTCTTTTTCACACTCATAAATTGGATTTGAAAAGACATCTATTTGGCACAAGTTTACCCCTTTTCTCACACCAAGTAGACTAAAAGACATAAAAAAAGGACATTTTTTGGCATTAAGTTGTGATTGCATCTCATGCCCTCGCTTGCAGTATTGAGCCTTTAGTTGGTTCTCACTTTGTGTTATAAACCGTTTCCTATGCAGTTTTTGCATCTTCAACCAAGCAGATCTATGTTTATATCCTTCCCAATTTGACACCCTATACCCTGGAGGGAACATCACCCCGAGTGTCCATCTCCCGCATGCATTTCCTTGCATTGAGCATAGGTACATTCCACTACTGGAACTATTTTTTCTTACTTGCAACACTTGTTTCCTCCTATGTATCATAACATTCATTTGTTATGAAAAAACAAAAAAAATATGGGCGGGAAGGGAGTACTATATTATATTCGAAAGCAGTCGTGTTGCCTTTGAACAGAGCACAAAGTTATTGAGTCCCTGTGTCATCATAATTTTGGGTTTAGCATGGCCTTAAAAAGTTGATCTCATTATAGAGTTTTCTCTACTGACTGGTTACTCTTCTAGTCTCCATAGAGAACATTATCGATACCTCATGCATCTGATAGTTACATCATTTGGTCTATGCTGCCAGAGTCTACCATATGTCTCATGCTCTTTTTCAAAGGAATTCTATCAACCTGTGTCGACCATACCTCAGAAATATTGACTTTGCATGTCATCCATACCCTCAGTTTGTCTCAGAGTCACATGACACTATGGTCTTATCATGCACCCTGGCCCTACTTTAAGCATTGGTAGGTCACCTTGAACCCAACAGTAGACATTTCATCATTCGTCGTTGACTGGGTGGTTTCCCTTGTGTTCGACAGCAAGACATCTATTCACACTTTGGGATTCGTGTAGTTTATTGGATTCCATTAGCCTTATTGGTGGTTTCCTCACCTTTGTCAGCAGTTTTCATCATTGGATGCTATTTAGAGGGTCTTTTTCGTGTATCGCTTGCATTTGGCACACGCGAAAGACACACAGGGTCATTGGTTCGTGAACATGTTCTTTTTCCAATCTCCACCAAATTATGAAGCTCCTGGTTTGTTCCTCGTGTTGACTGATGAGAGATGCCTTAATTCTCTCCTTTCAGCATGTCTCTTTCCATCGAATTCAACTCATTTATTCTGGATATGGGACCTAGATTTTTATGAGTACCTTTAGGCTTGCAGTCATTAGTGACAGGATCTCTCACCATTGAAAGATGGGAATGCATCAATGTCTCCTAATTAATGGATTCCTCAAGTGTTTGACACCGAGTCCTTTATTCACACTTGTAGGAATGTGCTCGATGCCTTGATACCTACTTTCATTATTGGTAGGTTGTCTCACGTTTGTTAATAGTATACCTCAATGATCAGTAATCAAACAATGTCTCATTATGTTCGACCTCAACTCCTTTATTCACATGATGTAGACTTGCACCCTTGGCCGATAGTATAGAAGACTTGAAGACATCACTATGTGGCCACAACTTTCATGAGATGTTGCTTCCTTTTCATTGGACCAGTACCTATATGACTTCAAAGATCAGATTGTACTCCATGGTATACAGATATCTTTAGATTAGTTTTGAGACTGGTTTCACTAGGCCTTGTTTGTGACTATGACAACTTTTGGCATGTAACCGCATTTATATTTTGCATATTTTTATGGCCACGAACACGTGTTTGGTATATTTTTCACATGGATCTGCAGTGTATTCTTGGTAGCCATATATGCAAAGTCAGTACATAATGTAATGACAAATTGAGTTCATCCAGCTAGTTCTCTACCACTCCACTTCTGGGTTATTTATAATGTATTTCAGCCATCACAGATACTCCTTTGATCACACACATTAGGGGGCATCTATTATAGCAAGATTTGCCTCACCATTGCAATCTTGCACAGAGGGCCATTTTCCATTTCCCTATGCAGACTTGTCATCCCTTTTTGATGAATCTAGAGCTAAAAATACATATTTTTCCACATATACGTGCCCTATCTACTATACAACAAGCCTATACGCAGGCTGCTCCACTACAACCCGTGTACATCGGGATTTATGCCAGAAAATACAAAAATGAAGTCAGGTTTCCATGTCACAACAAGAGATCTCTGATCCTTGTTCTTCCATATATGGGAAATGTTCCGACTTGGCCCTTCAGTTGCATTTCGAGGGCTATAAAATAACAATTCTGAGCTATGGAAAAGAGGAGAAAGCATTCAAATTTAAGAGAAAAGTTACTCTGGAGAAATTACCTCATATTGAGTCTGCATCCCTTTGTTCCTCAAGTCTGAACATAGTGTTCAGCCCCCAAGATCTTCCCCTATTGTTGAGAGAACCTCATTTTCTCCCTTCCATGAGATTGCCTTTGGTGGAGGATTGAAGTGGTGGAGGCCGAGTTGGAAAGAACCTAGTTTCTTGGTTTCGAACCATGCCGACACGGAAGTCTATAATGTTATCACATCTGTTGATCATTTATTAATAGAAATAATCCTTTCCCGTCCTATTGGTATCTTGAAAATATATGATCATTATCCATGGGCATGTTTGTAATGTTTATTAATGGATTATGTTATCTAATGTGCTAACCTTTTATATTATCACTATATGTTTTCTCTTCTTGTTTGTTGATAACTTGTCACAGGTATAAAGCTTTGAGTCGGAGTGCTCAACGGTAGACATCTTCAAACGTTGGAATGAGGTAGGTTTCTTTCTTATCTCACTTACACATTGGTTTATATAGCATATGTCGGAATTGAGTAGATTTTTGTAGTCACACCTGTCTGTTGTGGTTCACCTTTTCCATAGAGAGTTTTTCCCTCGTAACATGGCCAATTCCAAAAACCTTGAAGAAACTTAGAGGATTATTAGGATTTATAGGATATTACTGCAATTTTTTGAAGGACTACTATCAAATAGTGGAACCTCTAACAACATTATTAAAGAAGGAATCATTTTCTTGGACTTGAGTATAAACCAAATATTTTGAAAAACTTAAGGAAGCTATGTGTACAACTCCTATCCTAGCCACACCTAACTTGACAAAAAAATTTATTATGGAGTGTGATGCCTCAATCCATGTCATTGGTGCATTTTTAATGCAATAAGGAAGTTCCCTCACCATTGAAAGCATCCAACTTAAAGGAAAAAATATTATTCAAACCAACTTATGAAAAATAAATATTGGCTATACTACATGTAGTTAAGAAATGGAACCCTTACCTAATAGGAAGACACTTAAAAATAAAAATAGATCATCATAGTTTGAAGTACTTCTAGGAGCAACGATTATCTTCAGAAGAAAAACAAAAATGGGTTACACATATTCTAGTTTATGACATTGAAATTATCTACAAGAAAGGAAAACAAAATATTTTGGTCAATGCACTTTTAAGGAAAGAAGAAGAAAGAGACGATTCACTATGTGTTATTTCTATTTTGCAATCTACTAGGGAAAAAGGAGCAATATCAATAGGTATGTAATATCATTAAACAAATACAAGAAGACCCCAATGCATTAGATAAATTTGTATGGAACAATGATTTTCTATGGTATCATGATCACCTATATTTATGTAAGAATTCCCAACTCAAATAGAAGGTCCTTATGGAATTGCACACTTCTCCTATAAGAGGATGTCCGAGGTCCTTGAAAACTTACCACATGACCAAGAAGGATTTTTTCTGGGAAGACCTTAAAATTGATGTTCAAAAGTTTGTTTTTGAATGTGGTGTCTTCCAAAAAGATAAGGGAGTGAGAATGAAGACTCCAAGTCTCTTACAACCATTATATAAACCAAGTCAACATTGGGAATACATTTCAATGGGTTTTATTACAGGTTTACCCAAATCTGAAGAAAATATTGTCATCATGGTAGTAGTAGATTTATTAGCTAAGTATTCCCATTTCCGCTCTCTCTTTCTAATCCTTTTAGAGCGAGTATAGTATCCAATGTATTCATGGAAACAATTCAAAAGCTACATGGAGTCCCCAAAATTATTGTAAGTGACAAAGATCTAATTTTCATTGGAAATTTTGGACTGAATTATTTTCTTGTTTGGATACTTAATTGGCTCATAGCTCATCTTACCATCCTCAAACTGATGGGAAAACTGAGATTGTGAATATGTATATAAGGACATCTACATTTCTTTTCATATGATAAACCGACACAATGGGTCGGGTGGTTACCCTTGAAAAAATGGTGGCACAACACATCCTTCCATACTTCATAAAAAATGTCCACATTTCTAGCACTTTATGGATATCATCCTCCATCCATAACATCTTCCTTGAAAGCAACTACAAAGGTTCATGTATTCAAGGACCGCATAGGGAACCAAGAAGATCTTATTATATTATTTAAGGACAACTTGGTTATGGAAAAAATAGGATAAAACAACACGTAGATCGACATCGGACTGAAAGGAAATTTGAAGAGGGGGATTGGGTATTTTGAGGCTACAACCATATAAAATAATGTCCCTCGAGAATGAAAAGAAATATACTAAATTAGCACCCAAATATTATGGCCCCTACAATGTCTTGCAAAGGATTGAAATTATGGCTTACAAATTGGAGTTTCCTCCATCTTCACGTGTGCATCCAATATTCCATGTTTCTTTCTTAAAGAAGGTAATCAGTGAAAACATCCAAGTCCAAAATATTTTTCCACAGATTAAATAAGAAGGGAAAATAATCCTAGAACAAAAAAAAAATCCTCGAAAAAAGGATTAAGCAACTGTGAAATTCAGAAATTACTGAGTATCTCGTCAAATGGAAGAACCTACTAGTGAAGACATGGAAATATGATTTCTTCATGAAGAAACACTTGTAGTTAGTCAAGCATTGATGAAAACATGTGTTTTAAGGGGAGGGGAATTTTAGTCCCTATAAAAAGCAACATATTATGTATCAAACCCATTATTAATCCTCTAGATAGTGAATTATTACATTTCTAGTGTTATATTAGTAGGTGAGCTGGAATGATTAATTGTACCCTTTCATTATAATTGTACCATTTGTCTCTTATACACACACACACACCAAGGAGACCTAGTATGAGGATCATCTTATCTCATCTCATATTGTATTCTAAATTGGATATATTGTAAAAGGAGGTTTCCCCCTCAAAGAGGACAATATTCATTTATTTTTTGTCATTTTTTAGGAGTTGGATCATAAAAAGTACCTCCCAAATCAGTCCTAGTACTTCTTATGGAAAAAAAACATATGGGAATTACAACATTTCCCTACCCCTCTCTAAGAAACCAAAAAGGTGGCCCAAATCCAAAAACCATGAGAATTCCCCATTCGGGAGAACATGCTTTACAACACATACTTGGCCCTTGATGCAATAGTTAGAATTGCAATGGAGTAATGTAAACATCCTACAATTTTCATAACCTATATGGTGTTCCCCCACAAGTCAATCAATATATACTATTCCTAGTGTACACAAATGCAACATAACATCAAAAACCTCCACACAACAAGTTGGTGTAAACATTGTCCATCCCTCACCTATTCAATGAACCCAAGAGTTTGAGTATTTTAACATGGTCAATCCCTCAAATCCTCAAAATAAGGGAAATATAATGGAAGAACAAAGCACAAAAACCACCTTAGGAACTAGGATATAATTACCCTAACACACCCAACAACATTGGGTCCAATTCCGATTTAAGAAACTAGAACCAAAATTTTGGTAACATCAATCAATCAAAGAAATGGAAAAATAATGGTTTGGGGAAAAATTTCCCCTACACATTATGT
>SNQJ01S0289143.1:336-10837 GCA_010110895.2 Picea sitchensis | reverse complement strand
GCAAGCCCAGGCCGGTAGTGATGGAGGCTTCTACTGCTGACAGGACAAAGCTGGCTGAGAAGAAGAACGATGGGCCCTCCAGGACCATGCTCAAGTCACTCCTGCTCTCGGTACTCCATGTCTAGGACGATGTGGGCCTCGAGACATGATCTCCTAGTTATCCCTAGATATCGGGGATAACAGGGCATTTTCTCAATCCTTACAATGAGATGCCAAATCATGGTTCAAACATTTGCAACCTCAGTCGATTAACTCGTGGGATGAATTGAGGGAAGCCTTATGTATATTTTGGGGTGAGAGAAAGTCATGGAATCTACTCCTTTTAGAGTTTTATGCCATGAGAAGAATGAAATATGAAACCATCTCAAATTTCAGTAGGAGGTTTTCTAGTCTTTATTATAAACTACCTAAATAATTCCAACCTCGTGAAGTCGCTCCCATGCTCCATTATGTAACAACCTTTCAATCAGACTTATATTTTCTTCTGATGGAGAGGAAGTCTATGTCTTTGCAGCATATGTTCAATAATGCTCAAGAAGTGGAAGACAATATTCAAGCATGTCAAGGGCCGCAAAGTCAGAATTTAAAGAGTTTTGGAAATATAGAGAATGATGGTGTAGCGGACGACCATGAGATTGTGCATAAACAAGAAGTTGTTTTACATCCTGATCTTTGTCATCATGAGCAAGAAACTGATTGTTTTATGTATTCATTTGTAGATAGTCAAGAAGATGAATTTGCAAATCAGTTTGTTGATGAGCAGTTTGATGTTCCAAGCTTTTCCTTGTTAGATGGCATTGCAGATGTTGTTGATTTTCCTGTATATAATGAATATGATGATGATTATGATGTTGAATTCCTAGAACAACCAACTGCATGTTCTCTATCAGAAAATGTTCCTTTTCATCAATGTAATGAGAGAAATCAGCCTACATACCACAGTCACAAAGAAGAAAGTATTGAATCAGCTGAAGGAAATTATTTACCTTTATGTTTTTCTTCATTTAAATTGTTGAAAGAAAATTCTAAGATCATCACTGAAGCAAAGGAATGTGTGTTGATGCCAAATCACACTAATTCACTGGAACAAACTGACAAGAAATTGCAGCAATCTTCTAATGTGGTTGATGACCCTGTTACTTGTTATGTGGAAGGCCTTGTCAGTTCAAAATTGTAGTCATTGGTTGAGGATGAATCTGAAAATGAGTATGTTCGGCAATCCAAAGAAATTGAAAAATGTGCATATGACAGCAGTGAAGAAAATGAAGAAAATTTTGAATTAGATGAAAGAACTTTGCCATTGTGTTTTGCATCTTTCGAATTGTTGAAGCAAAATGTTTATAATATTTCAAATCAGAAATCCTCCAGGCATGATGTTGAATATGAAGAAAGTAGTGGACTTGCAAATGCAAACTTCCTTCCATTATGTTTTTCTTCCTTTGAATTGTTGAAAATAAATCATGAGATAACAGAGGAAGAAGTGAAGTCTGACTGCATTCACAGTGATATTGTTTTACATGAGAAAATTGTTATTAAAGAAGAGGACCAACAACCTTCTCATACTTTTAATAACCCTGTTGTTGATTACATGGAAGTTTATTTCAGTTCAGATTTGCAGCCTGTGATCAACTACCAGCTTGGAAATAAATATGATCGTCAATCAACATCAGTGTTAGATATGGATTTCTTGAGACTAAGGGTTTGATTTCATCCAACACTGTCTTCTTACTCATAAGATTGTTATTTCCAGCAGTCTCAACATATTTTTTAGCCTTTGTGGTAGTCAACAGGTTGAATTACATGAAAACAAGGATGCAATAGAAGGGGGAAACATGATTGTTGTTTTTTTCATGTTTTAGAGGATCCATTTGCAGTTTTGGTGGAGGTAACAAAAAGTCCTAATGTTTTTAATTTTTTGAGATTTAAATTTATAGATAATTTTTTGAATGACTTATCAGTAAATAGGCTTTGGTGAAATCATGTGCAAAGAAACCAAAAAGTGGATAAAGTACTTGCATGATTGCATTGGCATTTTGATTTCACTTGATTGACATCGTTTTCAGCAGTTAGGGTAGGTAGGAGTGCGAATAAGCTCGGTACTATGAGCATTTCTTTTAGCAATTTGCAGTTTTCATTTTCATCTTAGTTTCAGATTTCAGTTTGGAGCACATACAATTTTGGGTTTTCGGAAGATGCAGGTTATAAGTTACAGTTGGAAAGTTGAGTTTGGGAGCAGCCCAATGGATAGGCACCTGGTCTATTGTACTTTTCTACCTCATAGGGAGGATATAATCCTCGTTGGAGCTATATGTTAGCACCATGATTTTCATATCTAAGGCTATAGGTTTGTCAACAATTTGCAAAGTCATGCATGTTAGCACCCATATTGTTTTTTTTTTATTGGCATCATCTAACATCTCCAAGGGTCAGTTTCAAAATGAAGCTTATCATTTATTTGTTTCATTTCCATTTGAAACTGCGCGCTGAAAAAAATTGCTATGCATTGTGCAGAGAACTTCACAACGCAAAGGATTCTGTCATGCAATGGATTTCATCCCACAATGGAGTTCTGTCACGCAGTGGATTTCATTGCGCAAAGGATTCTGTCGCGTAGTGGATTTCGTCGTGCAGTGGGTTGTCGCGCACAGGATGTTGTTGCATATTTGATTTCATCGCACCATGGATTTCGTCGTGCAGTGGATGTCATCGCACATAGGATGTCATCACGCAGTGGATTTTTCTGCTCACAGGCTACAGGTCGCGTTGCGCAAATGACTGGTTTAGTGGTCAAATTCAAGATTACTTTATGACCAACCAGGGAGGAATTTTGAAAATCCCCAAGAGGAATTTGTTTAGGACAAACCAAATAATAAAACTCTCTCTCTGATTTTAAAAAAGTTTCATATTTTGGGAGTTTCGAAGGGATCTTTGAACCCTATTTTTCATTTTTCATGATTTCTTGTCCGAGACATGTTTTTGAGACATGTATTCCAGCCAGCTGGAGATGAATTTCAAGACACCAAGAGAGGTTTTTATTTATAACTATATTAACTATAAAAACCTCTCTCAGTTTCAGAAAATAGTTTTTTATAGTGAGATATTATGTCATCTTTAACACCTATTTTCCCATTTTTCTGTGAAATCCACTGCGTGTTTTTTTGTAGGTTACTATTGCATAGCAGACTTGTTTTGCAAGGGTGACAGAGTGACCAGTAGTGAACATGACGAATCATCACAACCATATGGGATAATTTTGATCATGATCAATTATTGTAAAGAATATTTCGGTTACGATTATGATTTGGCAAAGTCGGGTTTTCTATTTTTAGTGAATCCATTGAAGTTATTGTTCTCTTTCAAAGAAAACGGATCCATGATTCTAAGAGGGAATATTTCAACCCTAGTCACAAAGGGGGACATTAGTTTTCTATATATGTGGATCATTTTCATGTAAACAGGGTTGGTTGGAAAAATTGGTAGACAACAGCTATTGTATGTAATTTGAGTTTTTTGACCGAAACTTAATGCAAAGGTCCTGTAACTTGATGAAAAGATTCTAGTTGTGGTAGTCAAATGTATTGTGCCTCTTTATTTGCATATGTTCTTCCTGTCATTTTTATTCATATCTTTTTCTTTCTATTTCAGAATGAATTTTTGAACCTGTGGATTCGCTGCGCAACGCCTCTTGTTCGCACCACTTAGACAAAACATTTTCTTCTAAAGATAACTATGAATTCACCCGCAACGGTGCTCCGAGTTACTTCCTGTGTTTTACTCCCCACCACACATTACAGTTTTACACTAAATACTATTGCTCTCCTAGCCTTATCCTCTCAAGTTCAGTCACAAAGTCATTTGTCTCCGTCATTTCCTCAAATCGACTCCATAGCCCAAGTCTTAATTTCTTGCGCCAATATAACTAGAACCCATTATATCAAAGGTGTTAAATCTAGCCACTGCTTCCAGAGACATATCCTTCATGGAGACTGCGCCTTCTGAGAGAGCCCTATACATATCCAAAAGGCTAGTTTTGGGTCTCGAAGTTGGTTGAAAAAGTTACCTTTGTCGTATGTTTATCAGCCGAATAGATTTACGGAGTACTAATAGGTACCCCTTTGAGTGGTATCACATCAGACAACACCTGTATACGGATCGACCTAGATTTCCTGAAGCCCTCTTTAGATAAACCAATCGTCCGCCTGACTGTTATAGTGCCACCGAGAACAATACTAGGGAAGATACGCTCTAGTACTTGGGTAGTACAGTTAAGGGCACGGTGTAGCCTCCTTAGTTAGTGCCCTAAGATATTGGGTCGAGTACTATTGTTGGACCCCGCACGTATATCATAAATCTATAGCACAAGGAAAACCCGTGTCTGTAGAACCCTTGAATACTTGACCCTTGGGGATGGAAACAAAAATAAAATAGACAAGATCTATAGCCGTGCAACTGTGTTCGAGTTGCCAAATCACTACACATTTCTTCCTAGTTAAGCAATTGGGAATTTCATCACTGTAGTATTCTTCAGACCATTATTTGATACCTATTCCATTGGATTTATCTCTTCACCCTTATCACATCCATACCTATCATTTTTTAGCAAAAGTTTTGACCCCACCTGCCCCTTTTCAGTTCCCTCGTCATCATGTCCCATACCTGTAGCCAAGACTTGGAAGCTCGATTCAATACCTTTCAATCTAATTTCACAGAGACCCAACAAGAAGTGAAACAACTTAGTGCAAATATTTCCACAATCAATACAAACATGCAGTCCTCCATCATCGCCTCAATCGAGGAACTCAAACAAGACATGACTACCTAGCTTGAATCTGTTGTTTCAATGATCTGCACCAAATTTCATATCCCTACAGATACCCCTTTATCTAACCCACCTTTGCATACCAAAGATGGAACTTCCTCTCATTCTCGTAATTTTCATCCCCATCACTTTCAGCGTGACCTACACCTTCCGCAGGTGGATGTGACCAAATTTGATGGCTCGGATCCCACTGGTTGGGTAACTCAAATGGAACATTATTTCTCTTTGTATGGCATTACAGATGACTTGGACAAACTCCAGTATGGTGTTCTCCATCTATATCAAGAACGTTGGCAATGGTGGAAATGGAGAAAAACTTCATGTCAAGGGTATGTTGCTTGGACACACTTTGTGGCAGAGATTTATGAATGCTTTGACACCGAAACCAACCATTTAGGCTATTTGACAAAATTGAAACAATCTGGCACAGTGGAAAACTTTATAACTACTTTTGAGCGACTGGATTTTCGGACAGAGGGCATTTCTGATGCTTTTTTTCGAGAATATTTTATCAGTGGCCTCAAGGATGAGATTCATGACCATGTCCTCATGGCTCGACCTCAGATTTGGGTGGAGGCTTCTAAAGGAGCTAAGGAATCACAACAAGTTGTCTATTCTCAAAACCGAAAACCCTCCTTTATTCCTCGCACTAAACAAGTAAATCCCACTCCTACTTCCACTCCATTAAAGATCCAAAAATTGACTAGGGCCGAAATGGATGAACGCCAACTCAAAGGCCTTTGTTATAATTGTGATGACAAATATTTTCCGGGCCACAAGTGTAAGGAACAAAATCATTTTATGGCCATCTCGGAGGATGTTTCAAAAGATGATGTTGAAAATACACTTATGTCTGAGTCACCTGAACCCACAGACATAACCGCTCCCTCAAACCCTCCCGAAGTAGAACTGGTCATTTCCCTAAATGCTCTCACTGGCTTCTCTGGTCCCCAAAACCTCAAGCTAATTGGTTACATCAAGCATAGGAAGGTCATCATCCTTGTTGATAGTGGAAGCACCCATAATTTATTCATCGCCACATTGCCCAAGAAACTCATTGATATATCCATGCAGTCAATAATTTACAAATCATGATTGCCAATGGAGGCTCCATGAAATGTGGAGGGCGTTGTGAAAATGTGCATCTCCAAATTGGTGACTACCACCTGAAATCTCATATGTTTGCTATCAACATGGGCGGTTGTGACATTGTGTTGGGTGCAGATTGGCTAAGAAATTTGGGTCCCATTCTCATGGATTTCAAAAACTTAACCATGCAATTTGACCAGGAGGGCCAAAAATATAAGTTCTAAGGCATCACTGTCAGTTCACTTGAGATCATTAGTTCCCATCGCATGGAAAATCTACTCAAAAAAGGTCATTTTGGTGTTATATCCCAACTCCAATCCATACAGGCAACTGAGACACCCTATGTGCCGCAAGACCTCCAATCCATCCTCTCTAAACATTAGTTAGTATTTTCCACTCCCCAGGGACTCCCACCTTCCCATGGTGTTTATGATCATTCCATTCCCCTTATACCATGAATCCTTCCTCCCAATGTCCTTCCCTATCGTCACCCCTTTTCATAAAAAAAATTAAATTAAGGAAATGGTTCAAGAACTACTTAACACAAGCGTTATCCTCCCTAATACGAGCCCCTACTCTTCTTCTGTGTTCATGGTCCTGAAGAAATAAGGTTCTTGACGCATGTGTCATGACTTCCACACCCTCAACAAACTCACCATTAAAGAAAAATTTCCTATTCATGTCATTGATGGCCTCTTGGATGAATTGAGTGGCGCCCAGTTCTTTACTAAACTTGATCTTTGTTCTATCTACCACCAGATCTGTATGAAAGTGGCAGACATTCCTTAGACTGCCTTTAGAATTCATGAGGGCCACTATGAGTTTTTGGACATGCCCTTTGGCTTGTGTAATTCCCCCTCCACCTTCCAAACCCTCATGAATCATGTCTTTCACCCTTTTCTCCATCATTTTGTCTTAGTTTTCTTTGATGATATCCTCATCTATAGAAAAACATGGACATACCATCTTGCTCATGTGGACCACATTCTCCATCTACTCTCTCAGCACCAACTTTTCCTGAAATAATCAAAATGTGCTTTTGGCACCTCAGAAGTCGAGTACTTGGGTCATCTTATTAGCAAGAATGGCATCAAGGTGGATCCTAAAAATATTGAATCTATGCAAGACATGCCTCATCCAAAGTCTCAAAATCTTGCGAGTTTTTCTGGGCATAATAGATTATTATCGCAAGTTTGTTAAGAATTATGGAAAGATTGTGGCACCTCTCACTGCACTCCTTAAAAAGAATTATTTCACTTGGAATCCAACAGTTGCTCAGGCTTTTCAAACCTTGAAGATGGCCATGCACACCACTCCAATCCTGGCCCTTCCTGATTTCACAAAGACCTTTGTCCTGGAATGTGATGCTTCAGGGAAAGGTATTGGCGTTGTCCTTATGCAAGCGGGTTGGCCTTTGGCATTTACCAACAAACAACTGTCTGAACAAAATTTGGGAAAATCATTCTATGAAAAGGAAATTTTGGCTATTCTTCATGTCGTTGAATTGTGGCTCCCTTATCTATTGGGGAAACTCTTCCAAATTAATATAGATCATCAAAGCCTCAAGTATTTTCTGGAACAACGCATTTCCTCCCCAGAGCAACACAAATGGGTGACTAATCTCTTTGGATATGATTATGAGATCATTTACAAGAAAGGCAAAGACAATGTGGTTGCAGATGCACTTTCCCGAAAATATGAAGATGAAGGCTCCCTTTTTTCTCCCTCCTTCATTGTACCAGATTGGCTCCAAGTCGTTCTCTAGGAATGGCTACATGATCCCAAAAGTTCACATCTGATACAAAAATTGCAGTCCAATTCTCCAGTTTCCCCAGGATACTCTTGGCTCCATGATGAACTTTGATACAATGGCCATTTGTATTTAAGTAAATAGTCAAAACTTAATTCCACGGTGGTTTCTGAGCTTCATGCTACACCCACAGTTGGGCACTCTGGGTTTACCAAAGCCTATTATAGGGTCAAACGTTCCTTTTTCTGGGATGTTATGAAACAAGACATTCGTAATTTTGTGGTCGAATGTGATGTGTGTCAACGCAACAAGGGAAAAACAATCAAATCTCTTGGCACACTACAACTGCTTCTGATTCCACCTACTATTTGGAGGGATATCTCTATGGATTTTATTACAGGCTTACCTAAATTGGGCAATAATTAGTCATCATGGTGGTAGTTGATTGCCTTTCCAAGTATGCTCATTTATGTGCTCTTCAACACCCATTTACAGCATACACAATGACTCAATTTTTCATGGATCAGGTCTTCAAGCTTCATGGCATGCCAAATTCTATTGTTTTTTATCGCGACCCAACTTTCACCAGCAATTTTTGGCAAGAACTATTCAAGCTACAAGGCGCTCAATTACATCTCAACACAACTTATCATCCCTAGACAGATGGTCAAACTGAAGTTGTCAACAAGTGTTTGGAAACATATTTCAGGTGTTTTTCATCGGAAAAGAAAAATCAGTGGGCTCAATGGTTACCCCTAGCTGAATGGTGGTACAACACTTCATACCATACAGCTACCCGCATGACTCATTTTGAAGCAGTATATGGACAAAATCCACCGTCATTTCTCTCATATTTACCAGGTGTCTCGAAGGTCCAAGTAATTTACCAAATGCTTATAGTTCGAGAGGCTATTCTCCATACCCTCAAAGAGAATTTGGTCATGGCCCAGAATCGCATGAAGAAACAAGCAGATCAAGGTCGCTCTAAACGCCATTTTGTAGAAGGGGATCAGGTGTTTCTTCGACTGCAACCTTACAAGAAAACGTCCCTCAAGGCCAACCATTTTTAGAAGCCAGTGCCAAAATTTTATGGTCCTTATACAATTCTTAAGCATGTGGGACAGGTGGCCTATCAGTTAGCTTTTCCCAGTCATTCTAAGCTACATCCTATTTTTCATGTTTCCTGCTTAAAGAAGGTGATTTGAACTAAGTGCCAAACTCAAACCACCCTTCCTGAGTTGGACGAAGAAGGATCCCTTTGGCTACAACCACAAACAGTTTTGGACCAGCATGAGCATCGCCTGCATCAACGAACCATCAAGGAAGTGTTAGTCCAGTGTAAATATACAACTCCAGCAGATGCCACTTGGGAACCAACTACAATTTTGCAGCAATTTCCACATCTCAAGCCTTGAGGACAAGGTTGTTTTTAAGGGGCAGGACATGTTAGGGACCTAACCCCTCACATAGGTAGAACAATGCATTTCGATGTAATAAAGGTCAATATTAATAATGCCTTGCAATAAAGTAGAATAAGTCGAATGTAAGAAGACCTAATAGAAGTTTCCGCTTCTAAAAGGATATTCCTATAGATGGTTCTCTTGATAGACATATTTAGTATAAATAGGAGTCGAGGGTATGAGAACCCTAGTTTGTATATTATTGTAATAGAGCTCTTCTCAACTGGAGGTTTCCCCCTCGAAGAGGAAAGTGAGCATTTCTCTCAGTAATCGAAGTGGTCTTTCTGGTGTTATTATGTTATCATTTCAGTATTATTGTGGTGTTATTCTGGTTATATTGTTGATCATCTTCCATTTATAGCATTTTATTTATGTTCTGCATACTTTTTAGATCTAGCATATTACATATACAACCTCTAAATACATCAACCACTTCACAAATAAAATCTCTCAACCATGTACCACAAAACCCCTTGCCCATATGCCAAGAAATACAAGATATGCCTCAACACTATCACGATTTGCCAATGATAAATTATACCAAAACTGCATTTCTGTATATATGACTTATACAGTAAGTCCCATGCATCCAATAGCCTCTCTAGGGAAAATTCTCAAACCACACATAATCATTTCTCATGTAGATAACAAAATCCAACTACTTATAGAAATAAGACACACCTTTTGAACCTGTAGACAAATTTGTTGTACCTGATCACTGTAGACCTTCCTGGGACCTTGCTTTCAAACTCTAGAGACCTAACATATTTATATTCTCAAGTTTTTGTGGCTTTTCTCACATGTACATTCCCTATTATACTGAAATATTGTGTACGTGCGTGCCCTTCTCCATTGCAGCCCGCACACACCTCAAAAACTAGGGTTTTTTATATTTTTTTGTAATTTTGAATCTTTCGCAATCAACCCTTCATGCTACCTCAGACTTGCGCAACTTCAGATGTTTCAATGAATACCTGCAATAAACCTTACACAATAATAGATATTCAATTTTCTCAATAGGTGCTAATAGGAGACTTGATCTCTTATTTATACTTTAATGTAGCTTCCTCAAGGGGTTACCTTCTAACAAACTTAACCCAATTTCCTTCTTTTATGGCTAACCCAATTCTAACCACTTGTCCACTTCTAACCTAATTTGATACAAATATCAAATTCTCCACTTCTAGTTGCAACTAAATTATTTTTTAGTTATTTTCTAATTGCAACAACTTAACCCATGATTAACTCCTAGTTTCACCCACTTGACTGTTGGGTATGTGTTATATTCTTTGCATGTGTGTGTGTGTGGGTGCGTCAGATACGATGACTGCGTCTGACGATCCCTTCACCTAGGGCTCTGCCGTGTGCGCCAGACGCTTTCCT
>SNQJ01S0289141.1:797-10837 GCA_010110895.2 Picea sitchensis | reverse complement strand
AACACAAAGAACACAAGATGTATGTACAATTTTCTTTTTATTACAGACTACAATCCTTGGGGTTTTTCAGCAACAACTGAATAGAGTACAACTCTATAAGAGAACCAACTCTATAATGAAAGACTTGGCTTACACCCTCAGGCCCAAGTGAGATGAGGGAACAATCCTCAACATATATCAATCTGCAACAGGTACGCGACCTGTCAGTAGTGCAGCCTACATGTGTACACGTCTTGGCTCACTACAGCCTACGTATGTACGCGGCCAATATATACAGCAACCCGTGTATGCCTTCTGAGCTATTAGGGTTTATCCTTTTCATCACATACTCAGATCCTCTACAACCTGTAAGCAAAATTTCTTCTGTCTTCCATTGTCCAAAATGACCACCATCCAATCACAACCCATCCAAGCTCTCCAATAGCTTACTCAAGCTCCACAACCAATCAATATGAATGATAACTCAATCATGTATAAGAAACTAGTATATCATAGCAATCATATCACAGATGAATCACAAGAGTATTGCTCACTCCATCAACCAACATAAACCACATCATAGCAGCCATGCCAAGAATTCCCTAAGCATTCACAACACAACAAGCAATAGTAACCATCAATACAATAATGTACCCATACCAGTGTCTCAGTGACAGATCTGAGCCCATAGAATTCAGATATGGAACTTGCTTTAGTCTTCAATAGGTAGTCATCAGCTCAAACACAAATCTCCATGATTTTATCCACTGTATGCGCTCTGTCCTCATACAACCCGCGTATGTACGCGCCCTGGCCCATTATAGCCTGCGTACACCTCAGAAACTAGGGTTTCTGAAGCTTCGAGACTTTTTTCATCAAGATATTCAATATTTCCGAAACTTTGATGCGTCCATGAGATCCTCCTCATGCTCTCTTTCTCAAAATAGATCTTCAATCATGCTCAAGAGATGCTCACCAAAGATGCTCTCACAAGAAGCTCTCCATCAATACTCCAAAAGATAATCTCACAAGAAGATCTCAATTGATCCACTAAAAGGATGTGTTGCAAGAGACCATTGCTATCTTATTTATACTTTCATCCTCTAGGTCACTTAACCCATTTCTTGTCACTTAACCTATTTTCCTTGTTTTAGGGTTAACCACTTTCCATAAATAGAAAGTTCTCCAATACTTTATCATTTAAATATTCCTTCTTGATTTTGTCACTTCTCTTTATCATTTAAATAATCCACCTTGACTTTGTCACTTTACTTTATCATTTAAATAACAATTTCTTCTTCTCAAACACTTTGACTTCTTTTGACCTTATGGGGCTTCAAGCCATCATATGGGGGTCCTTCAACTTCGTAGGGCCATAACTCTCAAACCATGAAGAGTTATGTGACATTCCACATACCACCGGAAATGGCATGACAAGAACTATCCATCTATGATAGTTTCACCAACAAAATCACTGATATTCATCTCATTATTCCACATACAAGCATGGGTTCTCTCAACCATAACTCAACTACAAAGCGTCTTCCCGTGAGGGATTTCACCATAAGGGGACCACTTTGGAGTTCATCCGTTTGTACCATGACAAGAAAATAATGAGTCATCTTTACATCAAACAAAATATGCATCATATATCAAAGAATTTGTATTCATCATGTATCAATGACTACTCATTGATCCATCTTCATCTATGCATCATATGAATGATAACTTATTGATCCATCTTCATTGATTGGTTTCCACTTGACATCTATCATTCTCATCAAGGACAATACATATACATTGTTCATCAATCATCAATCAATCAAGCCTATCAATCAATCCATTAACATCAATCAATCATTTATTCACTTGACATCAATCCTTTGACATCAATCAATCAAACCATTGGCATCAATGACAACATGATCCAACACTTTTTCCACTGTGAATCAATGGTCAGTGGAAAATTTGACCACATAACTATGACAGAAGTGCCTCTTAGTAGAACATTTGCAAAATCAGATATATACTACAGAGAAGACTATCAGAAGCAGGATGAAATAGGATTTTGAGCAAATCAAGGCTAGTGATCGGCAACAAATTAAACAGCTACAGGATAATATTGAGTTTCTCCACCAGAGTTTACAGACCAGCCAAGATCTAGTCACTCAATGTGATGAATTGATAAAGCAGTTGCAAGCCATATTGACCCTAACAAAGGACACAACAATAGACATTTCGGTCGTCAAGGTTCAAACATTGGAAATCAATGAGAGCCTGGAAGTTGCCCAGCAAGAACTTTATCTAAAAGTAGATGCCATCCAGAAATGTTATCAGGTAGTAGACCTTTCCCTAAAAGATATATATGTCAAGGAAAAAGAGGATTTCTCAACCCAGTCTAGGTTTCAAGTAGTTCTCATATGGATGCAGAGAGATAATGCCCCTGGTTTTCCTCTTCTCTCGCATTCTGAACAAGCAAGAGGAAAAATAGCCCTAAAAGCCTGGGAAACAAATCTGGAAGAAGGAAAGAAAATTGCCAGAGAGGTGAAAGAGGCTTGTCTAGAGGCATTGTCATCATTGAACAAAAAGTTGATTGATTTCAGGGGAATAATATCTCAAAGGCCTTGGGGGAAATTAAGATAGAAATGAACCAGCAAATCTTCAGAAAGAACAAGGAAGCTACTCATGCGGCCATCCAAGAAATTAGCCAGATTGATCTTCTTAAAATCAATGAATGGTTGGTTAATCCAAATTCGCAGTTCCACGCCACAGTCCAAGAAGTGAACAAAATCCAGGAAAAGCTACCCCAAATATAGAAGAAAGTGTTTGCCTTAGAAGTAAATGAAAGGATTGAACCTTCAAGGTTCATGATAGCATTAATGAATAGATGCACCCAATGCATTGAATTAGGAATAGAAAATGTAGTTGGAAGCAAATGAGAAAATATGTGTAGTGTCCACTTTCTCCACCTGCTCTACCTTTCACTTACCCCATCCATTCCTACTGCCCTCATTCTTGCATCCTCTCATCTTATCTCCTCATTGGACACTTATTCACCCATCATTATTTCCATGAACGGTTACTCTTCCCTATAACCATTATCCATCCCTTGATGATCCAACGTTGAGCTATTCATCTGATTATTCCCCCCTGTGACTTCAACTACAATTATGTGCCCCATTGAACACACCAAAAGGGACAGATGGAAACGAGATCAAATGGCCAAGTCACTAAGCCAAATGATTGAGGTGGCCTTAACGACATGTGTACCTAGCCCAGAGCACAAAGGAAAATGAGCGCGTCCACTAGCAGACGAAGAGACAGAAGAAGCCCTAGCAAAACTCAACAATATTTGCTTACTGTTATTTTATTCAAATGTATTCTATTTTTAGTTAAATATTGTAAGAAGTCCAACAGTTTTGAGTTGTGACAGATTTTGTATACATACATAGATTTAAGATCTATTCAAGGTTCCTTCTTGTCGAATGTAATAGAGAAACTCTTTTTTGAGTATTAATACAGGTGCAGATAAAGATTCTAAGTTTCGTTCAATTTGATTTATGTGTTCCCTCTGTGTTTCCATTTCTCTGAATTTCTTTCTATAATTATTGAAAGAGTGATTGATTTCAATTTAGTATTACATCTACTACGATCATATTATATCAGGAGTTCATTTAGTAAACATATTTTCCTCTGTTATTACTGTTAGTAAAACAAGACATGTGATTTGTGTGAATTATTGAATTCTTGTATCATTTTCAAGGGTGTGTCTTCTACTTTTCTTCCACTGCAAACAAGGTGAGACTTATGTGTAATTGATACCTGGCTTTGTTTAACAGTTTTTGAATATTTCTACATCATTTGATATTATAATTACGACTCAGATAACGAGATACAACCTATGTATTGTCTTATTATTAATTTCACTTAAAGATTATTTCTCAGAAAAATGAAGGTAGAAAAATCACTCATAAAACATTTCCTTTAAAACCTTTGATGCCTGACATTATTCTTTGAGCCTTAGAATCAATCTCATGAACAACATCTTTTTGGCATCATTGTCGGGGACGGAAAAACGAAATAATTTTTCACTGGGAGAAAGACAAGGTAAACTTTGGTCTCTGATGGTGAACAAAGATTGAATATGTGAATAAGGCTTACTTCATTTTTCAACTGGAGGCTCCACCGTAGACAAAATTAGCATTTGGTCGAAAGAATACTAGGAAAAACCCAGACGAAAAGCAGACCATGCCAGTTTCAGATCCTGAAAAATTGTTGAAACCAAAGGGATACCTCAGACAAACTTCTACATCGGTAGGTAAGGTCCATCAACCTAGAGTTATGCAAGTTAATGTTAAGATTCTTGTTGAAGAACGAACTCTTAAAGAAAGTTCTAAACAAGTTCATTCTACAAAAGCCTCAACAAGAAAACCTGAAGTTAAACTTAAAACTCCAGAGGTAATTGTTTCTTAAATAAAAGTTGAGATTGACTAGACCATCAATTTTTCCTTGATAACTATGTTTACCAGTGAGAACAAAGGATCCATTTAAATCCCCACTATCATCAATACTCAGTCGATTCTTTCCCTTCCCGAAGTAAAAGTTTGTCTTTCCCGAAACCTTGAAGATTATTTTCCATACCCGGATTCACCCCCCATTACTTCTCCTATCTATGCATCAGGTAAACCTAAGGAACCAAGCTCCATCTTTCCTTTTCCCCCTCATATATATCTTCCATCTTCTCAAGATCACCTTCTCGAACTTCGTTTGCAACATCCCAAAGTAGTAGAAAGATCAGTAGGACAATATTTTGAAGTTTTTAAAAATCTCCTATTTATCCCTCGAGTTCCATATCCTAGGTTTTCAATGGTCGGTGTTGGAGGTGTTGGTGTTGGAGGCACCGGAGGTGCACAGGATGGTGGCCAAGCTCAACCCCCTAGGATCTTCGCGGAGGTCTCTACTAGATATTCCCCCTTAATCCTTCCCATTTTCCTACATGACTTACCCAAAAATTACATGAAGAACCTCCCCAAGTTCATGGGAGAATGGGATCTAACAGCAACAGAACATATAGCCTTTTTTTATCAGTTTGTTGATATCCTTGGCATTGAGCATGAGTACATTTACTCAAGGCTGTTAGTACAGAATTTTGAAGGATAGGTAAGAACTTGGTTTCGAGGAATACCAGTAGGTTCTATATGATCTTATGATGATCTATAAAATTCATTCCTAAGGCAGTGGGGTGACAAAAAAGACCATCTATATTACCTAACCGAATTTGGAGCCTTAAGAAAGAAAAATTTTGAATCAACCATCTATATTACCTAACCGAATTTGGAGCCTTAAGAAAGAAAACTTTTGAATCATTCCTAGGGTTTATCCAAATATTTAATAAGCTTTATCACAAAATCCCAGCCAAAGTTAAACTTTCTCAACTAGCTACAAAAGTCACTTTTGCAGGGGCTTTTGATTCTGACTTCACTTTACTTCTGAGAGAAAGAATATCCACCACCTTAGAGGGGACGCAAGATGATGCTATAGAAATCGAATCCAATATGATGGCATATGGAAATTTGAAAACCAAGGTTGATATGGGAACAAGAGAACCCAGGCGTTTTAAGGAATAGGCAGGGCCCTCTGGATCTGGAAGGTTTGCAAAGGAAAAAATGGATGAGATGGCCAAAATTAGTAAATATTTATCAAACAAAATTTCCAGGATGGAAATAGAGCAAGCCAAACCAGGTACATACGTTAGCAACCAATTCGGAAGAAACCCTAATCCTCAGACACAACAAAGACATATAAAAAATGAGGATCAAAAGATTCAAGCTTCGTTTAAAACCGAGAATTTCATACAGGGAGATGAGTTGCGAGATTATGAGGAATTAGAGGAAGATCTAAACAACCTCAATGATGATGATCTTGAGCCTCACCTAACCAAGCAGGATTATGAGAAATCCTGAGACCTGGAACCTCTTTTTAATAAAGAGGAAAATATCAACAATATGGGGGACTCTACGTACAAATATCTTGTCGATTCAATAATGGTCGAGCTTCAACACAAATTTGATTTGAGGCCAAGAGAAAAAAGTTCTACAAATATTCCACCAAAAAATATTTTATCATGAAATAAAGCAATTGAGGCAGCAGTTACTAAACAGTCAACTGAGACACAAGCTACCCGAATAAAGAAGGTTGAGCTGAAAATAGTGCAAACTAAGAAGCCTGAAAATACAGAAGCTGAAGTTCAAACCAGGAAAATTGAAAAACCAATTGCGAATTTCAATTTAGAGAATGAACTTAATAAAATTAAAATTACAATGCCTCTAGTTGAGCTTGCAAGGAACCGGATCTATAAAAAACAAATCACTAAAGCAATAAAAAAATTTGATGTTGAGTGTCAGGATGATGTTATCAATTTGCAAGACGAAAAACCTACAATCATGTTAAGACCACACATTGAAAATAATAAGGACTCTATTGCTCCGTTATATATTACATTGATTATGCACGATCATTTGCTTCACAATTGCATGCTAGACTTAGGAGCCTCTCATAATTTAATGCCTAAGATTATCATGGAAAAATTAGGCCTTGAAATTACCATACCTTATCAAGATTTGTACTCGTTTTATTCAAGAAAGGTTAAGTGTATGGGTATGATTAAAGACTTGGTGGTAAATCTTTCTCATATTCTTGTGAAAAGTATCCTTATGGATGTGGTTGTTGTTGAAATTCCTTCCAAGTACGACATGCTTCTATCTAGATATTGGGGTTCCAAGTTAGGAGGATCGGTTTAGTTAGACATGACCTACGCTACAATTCCCATTTTTGGTGGACAATTTACTCGACTGTACTGAGAAAATAGACTGGCAAATATTGTAAGTAACCCTCAAAACCCCAATAATTACCCAGTCTATGTTGTCGATCGGGACTTAGGAAAATGTATATTATCTATAGATGATGATTTTGAAGAGTGTATAGAAAAAGAAAATCAAAAAATAGAAATTTCAAAGAAAAATGTAAATGTTAGAGAAGGGATGTGGAAAATGTTCTTCGATGGTGCTTCATCCTACGAAGGAGCAAGAGCTGGAGTTTTATTCGTGGCACTGAGCGATGAGTATGTTATTCCTTTCTCTTATAGATTACAATGGGAAGTCAATTATACAAATAATGTATGTGAATATGAAGCTTTAGTCTTGGGATTAGAAGCAGCAACAAAGTTGAAAATCGAACATCTGATAGTTTATGGTGATGCAGAGCTCATTGTAAAACAAATAAAACAGTAGTATCAAGCTAAGCATCCGAGGTTGAGATCATACAGAAATTTTGCATGGGATCTTATAGAGAATTTCTTATCGTCCTTTAATATTCAATTTATCTCCAGAATGTAAAATCAGCAAGTTGATTCTTTGGCCAAAGTTGTTGCGACCTTCATACCACCTATTGTTTTGAAACTAAAATATCACATTGAGATGAGACATAGACCCTTAATTCTGAACAATGTTCATCACTGGAAAGTGTTTGAAGATGACGAACAAATCAAACAGTTCCTGGAAATGATTGATGAATTTTCTGAGACCCAAATAGATCAAGAAAACCATAACGATCCTGCTTGGATTATGCAGGAAGGAGAGGACGTAGAGAAGTTCCAAGAAAAAATTGCAAATCACCGCATTCTCTTGCTTAAAAACAATCAAATTCCCCGAGGCTTGATCCCCTTAGAAAGATTTTTTGACCAAGATGATATACCTTTAAAGTCTACCTTGCGACCTCAACCCGAAGTTGAAGACTGTAATGTAGGAACTAATGAAGATCCCAAAATGGTCAAATTATCAAAATACCTTCCGGCCCGAATAAAGAGTAAATATGTTGAGTTACTTAGATAGTATACAAATATTTTTGCATGGTCTTATGATGATCTAAAGACTTGCGATACCTCTATTATTGAACACAAGGTTCCTTTAAAGCATGGTATTAAACCTTTCATGCAAAATCCTAGATAGATAAACCCAATTCTCTTTCTAGTGATAGAAAGGGAAGTTAAGAAACTCCTGGATGCAAAAATCATCGTTCCCCTCAGATACTTTGAATGGGTGGCCAATTTGGTCCCTGTCAGAAAAAAGAACGGTGAAATAGGACTCTGCGTTGATTTTAGGAACTTAAATCGGTCGTCTCTTAAAGATAAATGCTCGCTCCCAAAGATGGACCACGTTTTAGAGAAGGTAGTAGGGGCTAACAAGATTTCAATGATTGATGGTTTTTCAGGATATAATCAGATCATTGTTCATGAAGATGATAGAGAAAAGACTATGTTTACAACACCATGGGGAACCTTTATGTATGATAAAATGCCTTTTGGTCTAGTGAATGTAGGGGAAACTTTCCAGAGAGCGATGGATATCGCGTTCATCGGTGAGAGAGACAAATTTGTTGTTATTTATCTAGATGATCTGACAGTGTTTTCCAATTCTAATGTAGAACATTTGATACACATCAAACAGACTTTTGAAAAATGCAGAAAATTTGGTTTGTCTCTTAACCCTAAAAAATCACATTTTTCTATGAAAGAAGGTAAGCTTTTAGGCCATATAGTGTCAAAAGAAGGAATCGAGGTTGATCCTAAGCGAGTTGAGGCTATTGACCTAATAAATATCCCTAGAAATAGAAAAGAAATTCAATCTTTTTTAGGTAAGATCAATATTTTGAGAAGATTTATTCCTAACTTTGTTGAAATAATCAAAATGATTACAGATATCTTAAAAAGGGACAGTGAAGTAGAGTGGACTGCAGAAGCCAAAGCATATTTCGAGAGTGTGAAGAAATCTATAGGGGAAGCGCCAATACTAGTAAGATGAGACTATACTAAGGAATTCTTAATCTTCTCTTTCGCTTCTGAACAAACTGTTGCAGCACTGCTCCTTCAAAAGAACGAAGAAGGATACGAACAACCAATATCCTTCTTCAGCAAAAGCCTTGGGGATGTAGAACTAAGATATGATATACTTGAGAAACAATCTTATATAATGGTGAAGGCTCTCAAGACTTTCATAAAACATGTAGTGCATTCCAAAATAATTTCTTACGTGCCAACAAATGCAATTAAAGACATATTGGTTCAGCTAGACAGTGATGGAAGGAGAGGTAGACGGTTGGATAAAATTCAAGAGTTTGATTTAGAAGTGAAACCAACCAAGCTAGTGAAAGGTCAAGGTCTGGAAAGGATGTTAGATGAATCAAATTTCAGAGTGCTAGGAATAAATAATTTTGAATCACATGATTTTCTCCTGGATATAGAGGAAATTAACGATCATGCGCCTATGATTCAGATTGAAGATAAGTTCTCTTCCTCTACCTGGTACCATGATATTGTTACATATCTCCTTACCATTCAATGCCCAAATGACATGACTCCTTCTAGAGCAAGGAATTTAAAACTACATGCAATTAAGTATTGCTTTGTTGATGGCAAGTTGTATTGGAAAGACCCTTTGGGTTTCTTGTTATGTTGCCTGACAGAATCTGAAACAAAAGGTATCATTGATGAATTCCATGAAGGTGTATGCAGACGAAATCATGCCTAGAGAGAAACATCTTACAATATTTTAAGGGAAGGATATTATTGGCCGAAGTTATTTACTGATGTGAATGCAAGGGTCAGAGCTTGCAATTCATGTCAATTGTTCATCGGTAAGCAAAAAATCCTTGCCTTACCTTTAATCCCAATAAAAGTTGAATCCCCTTTCCAACAATGGGGCCTATACTTCATCGAAGAAATCCATCTGCAGTCAAGTGCTCAACATAGATGGATTCTAACCGCTATTGATTACTTTATGAAATGGGTCGAAACCATCCCAACTTGAAATGCTACAAATTCGGTAGTAATACAATTTTTGGAAGAAAACATCCTATCAGGATTTGGTTGTCCTCGAAAAATAGTCATTGATAACGCTCAGGCTTTTAAGTCTATGGAGATGATCAATTTCTGTCAAAAGTATAATATTATATTAGGTCATTCTATAGATTATTATCCTCATGGGAATGGGTTGGTTGAATCATCG
>SNQJ01S0289139.1:0-10837 GCA_010110895.2 Picea sitchensis | reverse complement strand
TATATATAAAAGTGGATAAGGCCCAAAGTCAATGTTGTAAAAAAGCTCCATATGACAAAATATATTAGTGGACTAAAAGCTACATGGATTTGGAAAAACAATCCATTAGCCTATGTGATTTTATTAGATGGTTGGTAATCTCCGACTATTGACGAGCAAATGAAGACTCAACAAAAACAAGCTTGTTTTCTATATTTAATGTGAATAAAAAGGGGAACAACTTTATTTTTGGAGTGAAATGTTGCGATACAATTGTGAAAATAGATGGCATTTAATTGTAGATTTTCCTAGTTTGGACCATTTTTTCTATAAGAATGTTGCTTGAAGCTTTTTCCTTTTTTTTTATGAAGGAAGAATATTTCTAGGTGACCTTTTATGATGTTTTAGGAATTGTTTTTTGATAAGCATGTCCTTTATTTTATAGAAGTTAGAATATTTCAAATAAATGAGCTAGGGGTTTTCTTTTTGCTATATGTCCTTGGTTAAGTAGTGAATAAAATATCTTACATATATCTAATTTTGCATTTTTTTATTTTTTTTGTATAAATAGTGTTTATGCAAAATAAAATAAAGAAAAAAACTAAATGATCAATTACCAAACATACCAAACATAATGATCATTTTTTTAACACAATTAATAACATTAAAAGTCTATAACAAATATTTACATATTTAGAAGCTTATATTGGAGGACTAGCCTTATGAAAATGTGAGAAATATTGCCCAAAATATTGAAATCATAAGTTTTCATGCCTATTATGGTTAAAACCTTATAAATATACAAGGTTCCAAGCAATAACTTGTCATAACTTCAACATTTCTAGCAACAATACTCCTATTCAAATGTCTCATAAAAGTACTTTCGAGGAGAAATTACCATACACCTATTAGAATGCATCCTAAAGGAACTTCCCAAAAGTGCATAAATCTCACCCCACTATAGAAATGTCATTGACATGAGTTGTTCTTCCACTCTAATGAGTTGTTTTTTCAATATAATCAATTTTTCTCTTTTGAAGTAGATTGTGATTCAATGTAATTTGGCATAACCATACAACTAAGTACCTCTCTAGTGATTATATTAATGTCATTTGTCATTCTCAAATGTTGTTAAAGAATTACCCTATAACATTAATGAATGTGAAAAAATAATAACTAAAATTTAAGCTTAGAGAAATGTAAATAATAACATGAAAAAATGCTAGATATATTTAAGAAAACTAGCATTTGCATCAAACAAGTTGAATATCATTTATATGAAACAAGTGGTGATTATTTGAAAGACATCTATTTTTCCAATTATATAAGTTGAGTGTTAACTCTTATTATTACAATCCAATGAAATAAAACTAAAGGTATAAAAAAACATAAAAACAATATACTAAAGGTAGTGAGTAATGAGCATATTACATTTGTAATATGCTCTTTATCTTCATCTTGCTTCAATATCTTCTTAAATATGTTTCTCTATAATGTAATCCTATGGAAAAAACAACAAAACAAAAATTGCATGCCAATGTTTTAAGGCTGGACAATGGTGGTTGCATGAACTTGAAATGTTTCATTTATTTGCATTTCATGATTGTTTAATCATGAGTGTTTTGCCAATGTGTTCATAATTTACTCGTCTTTCATGCGTGAGACAAAGCTTACATGCTGCCAACACATATCTGGCTAATATTATTGCTACCTTATATGCTCATGTTGTTGCTCATACAATGGAACTTCAAATAAACCTATTGACATGGATTAAGAATTTGGAGCTTCAAATCAACCTATTGGCATGTATCATGAATTTAATTTAGTTGGGCTCCTTTGAACAGTAGTTTCTGAATATCAACTATTGATTGCAATTATGCACTTTTTTTTTTATCTTTTCTCCATATAAAGAGCGTAACATGTATAGTTTTGATGGCTTCTTCATCAAAGTGGTTTTCTTATCTTACTATAAAATAAGCTAAGACTGTTAATATCTAGTATGGTGACTCGGTTTATGGATTGGCTTAAATTGGCCTTCACATACAATTTCATTTTGAAAACTCAAATAGATTTTTGTCAATTTTAAAAATATGATATCTGTTTATATACCTCTCCTTGCCTCTTGCTTTTATTTGGTCTGTCAGATTACAAGTTAAAATCATGGTTCCAACACACCCATGGAAACAAATCTTTCATTACTGTGTATAGGAGGTTGTCAGCGATTCAATCTTCATGTGGTAACAAATTCTTTACTCAACATATTTTTTAAGTGACCCACGAAGTTTTCTAAATTCCTATCTCCCGTTCAAAGTTCTTGTTCAATGTACCTTTCTATTATATTGGCCTTTCGTAACTGGGAGCCTAACCACTGGAGTTAGCATATCTGCTCTTGTATGTTGTTTGTGTCATCTGTTGCATTATTCTGAATTGTTAGGTGTGCGACCATTGTGCCTCTCTGTTGGCAAAGATTAAAATATTATTGGATTCGTAATGTTGGCTCTACGGCTCCCTAACCACATTGCTTTGATATGGAAATTGTGAATGCTTATCTGGTTCATTCGTTATCTGATTCTCCTTTTTTAAATGGGTTGTTTGTATTGGATGGTGGAATGGACAGCTTGAAGGAGAAACCGGTTTTTTTTTTATTAAGTTAACAAAAGTTATTTGGGCATGTATAACCCCATTTGTGTGAATATTTTATTTTGAAAGAAAACTTCAAGGCCATGCTGTCATACATCAATGGCCTATCAAAGTGCATAAATATAATTTCCAATATTGATCTCTTAGACCTATTGTTTCAAATAATCATTCTTGTTTTAGACTTTTAATTCCTCTGTTTATTTACTCAATTCTTATTGCATGAGTCTTTCCTCAGTCCATTGGTTCTAGAGACAATATCTTCAGAAGAATTAAGAAATATACAGTTTACTTAGTATTGTTTTTGATGCAATCTAATCATTTTGATTCACTTGTTTTCCTTTTCTGAAGTAGTTAGTTTCATGTTGAGAGATCTCCATAAAGAGACTATTTAGCTTCGATACATACCCAATTATCTATGTAGATCAATTATGTAGCTTAAATACAGATTCTATAGTAAATTCAAGTCAAATCCAACATGAATAATAACATATACCTAAGCAACTCCAATCTGTAGTCTAGGCAATTCTGTAACATATAAGTGGTTTTGCATCTACATACAAATCAATAAATAAACTTAGTTACATTTGTATATGCATGTAAATCAATAAATCTAATATGAACAATAAGGCATCCCTATATATATCATTCTTACATATATATCAACCATCCAATACTTCAATAGAATGACATGTAAACAATTAAGATACATATATGAAACAACTATGCTGGAAAAACAAATGGAACAACCACAGTCCACCCAACCGTAGATACAAAAAACCCACAATTACTTATCCTGATCACCCCCTAGTCTGACCATGACTCCATTAGGGAAAACTTTGCATCACTCTTTAGCCACTGTCTCTACAGTTCATAAAATCATTTTCCTAACACCAGATGTGCTAACAAACAGTTTTTTCCACAACATACTAAGCAGTGTCTTGCCTCCCACATATGTTGTATATATCTCATTTTTCCATTGTCTAGGACTTTCCATTCCTTTCCCTCCTTGAGAAATTTTCAACTTTGCAATTCCCTAATCTTTAGGAGCTGCTAGTGACAAAACTCACCTTATGACACTTGTAAAAATAAGCTTTAAGTTAACTCAAACATGTTCCCCACTCAAGGAGTCATAGTCAACTAATTTTAACCTGGATATTCCATCTGTTTTCCAACATTTAATTTATTAAAATGTTTGTGTCATACACGTGTCCATCAAAAGAGGACAGTCACACGAGGAACCAAATATTTATTAAAATATTTTTAGAACCAAAAATTTGAAATAATTTATTTTTGAATAATTCGAGGATAGATCACAGTTGTCTACTACAGTCACACGAGGACATAATAATATTTGACAGTCCTAGATCACTGAATGAAGTGTTCTAAAAGGCTAGAATGTGTAATGGACAATATAAACAGATATCTGAAACTTCTAAGGCATGGACGAACAAAAAACAAGATAAGCTAAAGCAATGAAAGAAAGAGTTCAAACCAACTCCTTACCGAAATATGACAAAAGGATTTCAAAGAAATGATCATTCATCTAGCACACAACAAGTTCAAGGAAGGGACAAACCAGTTAATTTGGGATTTAAGAAGATTGTAAATAGTCCTAGAGAACCATTGAAATGTTGGGAGTGTGGAGAACCACATTTGCGAAGAAACTATCCACATTTAAATCCAACAAGAAAGACTACAATTCACAATCTACGAGAAGCTCACACAGCTAGAGATATGGGAAAATACATACACATAATTAATACTACCTTGGAACGGAGACAAGCTGATCATCAATCTACTATAGTATAAATTGAAGGTAAGATACAAAACAAACAAGTCTCTATCTTAATAGACCTAGGATCAAGTTTGAATTACATAACCCCATCTTTAGTAGAAAGATGTAATCTAAAAAGGATAAAAACCCTAAATCTTGGTTAGTACAATTGGCCACTGGTACAAAAAGGAAAATATAAGAGTATATTCCTAAATGTGATACAAGAATAAATGGTAAAAATACTTTGGTTAACTTAAATGTGTTACCCTTAGGATCATATGGCATTCTTATTGGTATGGATTGGTTGGAATCACACAAGGTTATTCTAATTTGTTACGATAAATCATTTGTTTATCAAGATGGGAATGGCTTGAAAATAACAATTCAAGGGTTAAGGAAACCAGTCTCGGTAAGACAATTATCAGCCATGCAGTTTAAAAAATGCATAAGGGGTGTCAATTGTATGTAGTTTAGATAATGGATATACATAATGAGGAGGATAAACCAAAATTAGAATATTATGTGGTGTTAAGAAATTTCAAAGATCTTTTTGTTGATGAAATCCCAGATTTATTTTCAAGAAGGGAGATAAAATTTTGTATCGAATTAATACCTGGATATTCCCCTGTGTCAAAGGAGACATATATGATGAGCATTTTCGATTTAACATAACTTAAAATATAGATACAAGAATTAATTGATAAATGACACATTAGACCCAATGTATCACCATGGGGAGCACCGATTTTTTTTTGTTAAAAATAAGGATATGACATTTCGTCTATGCTTTGATTATCAACAACTAAATAAAATGACAATAAATAATAAGTATCCCTTGCCTATAATTAACGACTTGTTTGATCAAGTGGGAGGGGTGAAATTATTCTCAAAAATTGATCTAGGATCTGGTTATCATCAAATCCGAATTAAGGATGAGGACATTAACAAAACAACTTTCCCGATGCGATATGGACATTATGAATTTGTGGTAATTCCTTTTGGACTCACAAACGCACAAGCCACTTTTATGTGTCTAATGAACAATATATTCAACAAGTATCTAGATAATTTTGTTTTGATTCTTATTGAGGAAATTATGATTTATTCAAAGATGAAAAAAGAACATGAAGATAACCTAGGAATAGTGATGAAAATGTTACAAGAGCATCAGTTTTATGCTAAATTCAACAAATGTGACTTCTACTAGGAAAATATACAATACTTGGGACATATTATTTCAGAGGATGGAATAGCAGTAGACCTCGAAAAGAAAAGGAAATTGTAGAATGTCCTAGACCCAAGAATGTTGCAGAGATATGATCGTTTATGGGAATAACAAGATATTACAAAAGGTTCATTCAATTTTTTTTGAAAAATGCTTTTTCTATTACATCTTTACAGAAAAAGGGATTAAAATTCATATGGTCACAAAAGTGTTAGGAAAGTTTTGATCAACTAAAGGAATGGTTAGCTACTGCACCAATACTTAAAGTAGCCAACCCTTATAAAGATTTCACTGTTTGTATATATCCCAGTAAGGAAGGTTTAGGAAGAGTCTTATCACAAGAAGGGAATGTGATTGCTTATGAATCATGGAAATTAAAAGATAGCGAACGAAACTATGTGACACATGACTTATAATTATCTTCTTTGATTCATTTGTTAAAAATATGGTGTCATTATTTAATAGGAAGGAAGTTTCTAATTCTAACTAATAACAGTGGCGTGAAATACTTGTTAAATCAATAAGGATTAAATGCACGAAAAGCAAGATGGATGGAATTTTTAAACGAATTTGTCTTTGAAATCAAACATATTAAAGGCAAGGAAAATAAAGTTGCAGACACAACTAGCAGAGGGACAAGTGGCATTTATGAAATAATTGTGAGTAAAGCAGATAATGATCTTGGTGAAAAAATCAAATTTGCAGGTACAAGAGATGAGGAATATGAAAAAGTAAAGGAAAAATTGATGACATGTGAAGAAGAAATAAATGGGACAAATTTCAAAATCGACGAGGAAGGAATTCTAAAATTTAAGAACATAATATATATACCTAATTCAATGGATTTAAAACTGCTTATCTTTAATGAAATCCATAAAAATACTTATTCAGGCCATCTTGTATATCATAAAATGATTTCATCACTAATAAAACAATTTTATTGGCCTAATATGAAAACTGATACAGATGATTACTTGGTGAAATGTTTAGAATGTCAACAGGTGAAGGTGGAACATAAACACCCTAAATGATTATTGAAGCCTTTCCCTATACCGGAATGAAAATGGTAGGTAATATCAATGGAGTTTATCATAGGTTTTCCAAAAGCTCAAAAACATCATGACTCAATTATGGTAGTAGTGGACACTTTAAGCAAATATGCACATTTCATAGATGTAAAGTCTTCTTACAAAATTGTTCATATTGCATAAATTTTTATGAAAGAGATTTTTAGATTACATGGAGTACCAAAGAAAGTAATTTCTGACAGGTATGTTAAGTTTACTTCAAATTTATGGAAGACATTATTTGTAGGACTTGAAACACAACTCAACTTTAGTACTAGTTACCATCTGGAGATAGATGGACAAACCAAATGTACTAATCAGATTATTGAATACATGCTTTGAATGTATGTAATGGACAAATTGTAAAAATGGGAAGACTACTTACCTTTAATATAATTCACATACAATAACGAATACCAATCCTCAACCAAAATGAGTCCATTCAAAATCCGTTATGGAAGGAAATGCATGAATCCTATTAGTTGGGATGATCTCATAGACAAGATCATGTTTGGAGCAGACATGTTACAAGAAATGGAATCAATGGTTAAAAATACTCGACAAAACTTAAAGGTGGCACATGACCGACAAAAGAGCTATGCAGATCGGAATCGAATACATACATAATTTAGTGTTGGAGATCATATTTATCATAGGGTGAAGGTAATAAAGCGTTTGATGAAACTTGGGAAGTGTTCAAAACTAGCACCAAGGTTTTGAGGACCTTTTGAAATGCTAGCATGCATTGTCCCATTAGCATATCAACTAGAATTACTAACAAATTTAAAAGTTCATAATATTTTTCATATATTGTTGATTAAGAAGTATGTTCATGAACCTACTCATGTAATTGATTGGAACTTGTTATAGGTGGAACCATAAGGCAAGTTCCAGGTGGAACAATTGTGCATTTTGGACAAGAAAGAAATAGTGTTGTGGAACCGGGTCATCGTTCAGGTAAAAGTGCAATGGAAGCACTTCAGTCCTCAAGAAGCTACTTGGGAGTTGGAGGATGTCACGAGGAAGACATATCCAACTCTATTCAAGGATGACCGGAACCGAATAAGTCTTTAACACCAACGACGATGTTTATTCCAAGGGGGGAGTATGTAATACCCATCAAATAAAGTATTTGGCATGATAATAAATTTCCTTAATTGGAAAAATTGAAATTTGAATTTGTAGGAAAATTTGACTGTAATTAATTTAATTATTGTGCAAGACAATGAATTGCCAAGTGTCCTGATTCACTAGATAGATGTAAGAGAAAATATTTTTATTTAATTAACAAAGGAGGGAACAGAAGGAACAACCAAGTTAAAAGAGATGATTATGAATCCATGAGTGGGGAACAAGATGAAGCCAACCTTGGGCATGAAAGAACATGTGTCAGAAGTCAATCTGGATGATTGACACACTTGAAAATCAAGGATTTCCAAGATGCTAAAATTCCCAAGAGGAAAAGAGCTTTGGGAAAATGACTAAGACCTAGGAAAACTAATAAATACACATGTGTGATGAGGTAGGACGTTGCTTAGCATGTGGAACTAAGGAAGAACGTCTGGAATATTTTTTTCAAAACTAGAGAACTAAGGAGTTGTTGTGTGAACACTGAGGTGTTAGGCAATTGCAGAAATACAAAGACATGTTGATAGGAAGGCTAATCTTTTCGTCCTTATGGATTCATGATCATGCTTGGGGGTGACTGGATCAATTGTAGTTTGTTGATCCTCTCTACGATTGGGCGAAACTTCGCTATTCCTTCTATTTTCTAGGTTCCATGTATATATGTTTACTTAGTATTGTCTTTGCATCTTTACAAATCCCTACTCTTTAGGGGCTAATAGTGACATAACTCAACTTATGAAACTTGTAAAACTAAGCTTTGATTTAACTCAAACATGTTTCCCACTCATGGAGTTATAGTCAACTACTTTTGCAACTTTACAAATCCCTAATCTTTAGGGGCTACTAGTGACAAAACTCAACTTATGACACTTGTAAAAATCATCTTTGAGTTAACTCAAACATGTTCCCCTCTCATGGAGTCATAGCCAACTACCTTTGACCTGGATGTTCCATCTATTTTCCAACATTTAATTTATTAAAATATTTGTCTCATACATGTGCCCATCAAAAGAGGACTATTGGAAAGTCAAAATTTTGTCCAAGAGTCATAAAAATCATAATTACATACTTCCACAAATTAAAATTTGAATTTACTTAAATGGAAATTTATTTTTAGAACAACAACTTTGAAATAATTTATTTTTGAATAATTCGAGGATAGATCACAACCGTCTACTGCAGTCATACAAGGACATAATTGAATTTGACAATCCTAAATCATTGAATGAAGTGTTCTGAAAGGATAGAATGTGTAATGAACAATATAAACAGATATCTGAAACTTCTAAGGCATGTAAAAAAAAAAATAATATAATCTAAACCAATGAAAGAAATAGTTCAAACCAACTCCTTACCGAAATATGACAAAAAGATTTCAAAGAAATGGTCATTCAACTAGCAAACAACAAATTCAAAGAGGGAACAAACCAATTAATTTGGGATTTAAGAAGATTGTAGATAGTCCTAGAGAACCATTGAAATGTTGGGAGTGTGGAGAACCACATTTGCAAAGAAACTGTCCACATTTAAATCCAACAAGCTGCACTACAATTCAAAATCTACAAGAAGCTACCATAGTGAGAGATATGGGAAAATACATACACAAAATTAATGATACCCTGGAACGAAGACAAGATGATCATCAATCTACTGTAGTATAAGTTGAAAGTAAGATACAAAACAAAAAAGTATCTATCCTAATAGACCCAGGAACAAGTTTGAGTTACATAATCCCATCATTAGTAGAAAGATGTAAGATAAAAAGGATAAAAACCCTAAATATTGGTTAGTACAATTGGCCACTCGTACAAAAAGAAAAACATAATAGTATATTTGTAATTGTGATATAGGAATAAATGATTAAAATTCTTTGGTTGACTTAAATGTGTTACCCTTAGGATCATATGACATTCTTATTGGTATGGATTGGTTGGAATCACACAAGGTTCTGCTAATTTGTTACAATAAATGATTTGTTTATCAAGATGGGAATGGTGTGAAAAGAAAAATTCAAGGGTTAAGGAAACTAGTCTCGATAAGACAATTATCAGCCATGAAGTTTAAAAAATGCATAAGGAAGGGGTGTCAATTGTATGTAGTTCAGATAATGGATATACATAATGAGGAGGATAAACCAAAATTAGAAGATTATGTGTTGTTAAGAAATTTCAAAGATGTTTTTGTTGATGAAATCCCAAATTTACTTTCAAGAAGGGAGATAAACTTTTGTATCGAATTAATACCTGGATATTCCCCTCTGTCAAAGGCACCATATAGGATGAGCATTTCATATTTAACATAACTTAAAATACAGATACAAGAATTAATGGATAAAATATACACTAGACCTAGTGTATCACCATGGGGAGCACTGGTTTTGTTTGTTAAAAATAAGGATAGGACATTCCATCTATGCATTGATTATCAATAGCTAACTAAAATGACAATAAATAATAAGTATCCCTTGCCTAGAATTAATGACTTGCCTTATCAAGTGGGAGGGGCGAAAGTATTCTCAAAAATTGATCTAAGATCTGGTTATCATCAAATCCAAATTAAGGATGAGGACATTAACAAAACAACTTTCCTGGTGCGATATGGACATTATGAATTTGTGGTAATTCGTTTTGGAATCACAAACGTACAAGCCACTTTTATGTGTCTAATGAACAATATATTCAACCAATATCTAGATAAGTTTGTTTTGAATTTTATTGACAACATTCTGATTTATTCAAAGATGAAAAAATAACATGAAGAGAACCTAAGAATAGTTATTTAAATGTTATGAGAACATCAATTTTATGCTAAGTTCAACAAATGTGACTTCTACCAGGAAAATATACAATAATTGGTGTTGATATTATGGTAGTTGCGGGAGGTATTTACCTCCACGTGTAAACGTGATGATGATAGAATACTCCGGGAAGCAAGAAGAAACCCTAATGAGTTGGCTAATAACCCTAGAAGACTTGTCGGCTCAAGAAGATAATTTATATTAGGTTATTAGCCTCCAAGAGAAGA
>SNQJ01S0289138.1:0-10837 GCA_010110895.2 Picea sitchensis | reverse complement strand
AGGGACAAACGTCGATTAAAAGGTACTTTTGTTATCCTCCCTTCTCATGCATTAGTTTAGATGGATTTGAAAGGAAGTCAGTGTCCACGTTAAGCATTTTTCTGTCTATGGTTAAGGTCAAGCCTTAGAGGTGATCTACCTGTCCGCAGGGCGATTTTACTACAACATGGAAGACTTGGTAGGGAGGGTGAACAGATAGTTGTAGGCAACAGGCTTCCAGCGGTTTGCAGAGGAAAGACTCTAAATGCAAGATCCTCTTGGTTCAGGGTCTCAAGAAACTGAAAGGGCACTTGACTGGATCCTCCAATTCCAAGTCACTCAGCGTTAAGAAAATCACAAGAACTGATTAGAAACTTCGTAACTGCTACAGTGATCTATTACAACATCATCCTATAACAATTACAACTCGACTGGATCCTCCAATTCTGAGTTGTTCTAACACAGTATAACAAAGGCATAAAAGAAGCCATCATTCATAAAGCAAGAAGTCTCAAAAGTCCATACATCACCAGAATATCAATGCTTCATTAAAAATTTACAACCGGGAACTCTGCTCAACCATCGATCCCTACAAAAATGGCAGAAATGCCTACATATACTTGAAACTGGCTCAGGTTTGTAAGGTGCGATCATATCACGAATTCAATGCCTGACATTGAGGAGCTTATCTATCAGGATGGGCTGTCAGTCTACCTCAATCAAATCTTCCCTCTAATTCCCTGTCACACGCCTCTTTAATTCAACATGGCTTGCACCAGGGGGTAGCTAAGCCCCTTGAATATTGAATTGGCATGTGCAGGTTCCTCTGGTGAGTTGGAGACTCGGCGTGGCTTTCCTGAAGAAAACTGGTACAAGGGACCCTCCTGGGTAAATTTTGGGCGGGACCTCCATGCTCTGCAATAAATGGGTGACGTGAGGCTTCACCCACCCTCTTTCTCCTTTCTGTCGAACCGAAGCGACCTTTTTGGATCCTCGAGTGGATGCCCTAATGGACACCCGATCCAGCCTACAAGTCTCTTCTTCTTTCCTCACGGTTTTCTGAACTTCACCGTGACCCTTTCCTGACTCTGTATCGGGTTTCGGGGTTTTGCATTCCCCGTTGTCGAGAGTTCTTGACCCTCTGAACTCATGATCACTGATTTTCCGATGAGCGCATGTATAGGTCAGCCCACCTGACTACACTATGGCCCATACGACCATTTTTTATATGACTAGAGCCAAACCTCTATCGGGGTTTCGACATTTTTGATGTTTCGATACACAAGTCCCCGGGACTTGCGATTCTCCGAAACCTGATTGCTCATGGTCGTTGACATGTCAATGGTTCATCCCCCGTCGCCAAAACCTGACACCTGTCTTCCACTAAACTCCGTCGGGAAATCGCGTATCGGGATATCGCGATTCCCGTTGTCATGTGCACGGGACTTTCAATTCCCCGATCCCCAACTCTGTGGGGTCTCTAGCCATGTGTCCCTGTTGACGGATGGTTCCGATCTAGTCGGGAAATCGCATATTGTGATTCCTACATGCAAGAGTTTCTTCTCTTCGAAAGCTCCGATTCTCCGATGAACTGAACCCCGACTTTCCTCCTCCGCACACTAGGGGTAAACCCCGGCGCAACTTCTCAAGATCTAACGACTGACGATATTTCGTCGATCTCCTCTATAAGAGTCTGACCGTCGATTTGCTTTGAGGATGGTTCTCGACTATTGAAGACAAAACTTTGCTCGCTCGCTTGCTTGACTTGCTTCTACAAAATGGGATTCCCTCGTGATATGCTCAGGTGCTTCCCGTGCAAACTGCAGACCTGGGTATGCCTAATCCCGAGACAAGAAATATTGCTAACACTTTCTCTGATACCAATTGTTGAAATGGATACTTGACACTGAGAGGGGGGGGGTGAATTAGTGTCACAAAACTTTGGACAATTTTCCACTTTTTACAAATTAACTGAACAACAGATATTTATTTCATTTTCTCAATCAATATATAAAAGAATAAAAACTTTATTTATATATTTAAATTGAATGAATACATAAGATCAATCTTTGAATATCATCTTCAAACAATTATGAGAGACCCAACTCTCTGTTACAAGACCCAGCTTGTAGTTCTCATATCCAACTGAGAAATGAGGAATCCAATCCTCATAACAAGTCCCATCTTGTTGATCTCAGATCCAACTGAGATGTGAGGAATCCAATCCTCATACAAGACCCAGATTGTAAACAGGAACCAACCTGATAGAATGAACCTTCATTCAATCCATTATATATAAATATATATACTTCAACAAATTCAACTACACTTTCTTCTCACCATTCTTTATTTTTTATATAGTCTTCCAACTGATGTGAATTTGAATCATTGAATCTTTTGATTTTGAACCATTCTACATTTTCATTTAAATAATAAAATTAATCTTTACATAATATCATTTTCCTTTTTATTCTTTATTCGGAATGCTCATGAATTAACTCTCTTTTAATCATGACCGTGTGTTAGTTATTTTGTCTTCATGAGTTGATCACAGTCATGGATCGACTCATCATATATTTCTCATGCTTTTGTTGCATTCTCAGTTCACCAACAAATCATATTTGATCTTTTATCGATTCTCTGTATTGTTATAGTGCTAACTCTCTGTCGAATTAAATATGTATGAGGTGCTTCCTTCAAATCATTTACATATGACCATATGCACAAAACCACGGGCTTATTTTCTAAGCGGTGTTCCCATCGTCACCTCTTCTTTCGCTCTTTGTTTTTTTATTCCATACGATCGCAGGTGGTGACCAGGCACTAGGCCAAGCGAGTGTTTGATTAATTATCAAAATCAATGGTCACGTTTTAATCTCCCAATGAGATGGACGACTGTCAGTACTTCAGGACTTTGTCCTTTAAGACTTCCATCCTCTATAATCTTTCAAATCTCCCAAAGAAGATTTCACTGAAGTAGATCGGACGGTCGATATATTATTTTCACGATGACGATTCTCGTTCACTTCAGAACTTCGACTATTCGTGGCTCCTGAACTCCAGATTAACAATTCTCGGAAGCGATTACCTACCGAATAATTCATACAACAGTGGTGACCTCTTGCTATCAGTTAATACCTCCACTTACGCTATCCTTCCACTATACTTGATCAACGATAGAGAACGCTCCCGAATTATATCAACGATAGGCGTTAACTTCGGCCTTCGATGCTTCAGATGATTTATGATGTTAGAAACAGGTTTCCCCCGAAGTACATACTCTCGAAGTGATGTCTCTTGCTAACTTCACTTATGAATTGGCACTAGCCGATTGGCTTCCACGTGTCACTTAAATTCGTGACTTACACATACATAAAATGCCAACTGCACTTTGACACTTATCATCATCTGATTGTGCCATGTGTCCTTGCTGACATATTCTTGTTGACATGGATCTCCTTATGTGGCACATGTTCTTCTCCTAGATTTTACAGTTGTCCTAACTCTCGAAATGTATCTCAGATCGACGACTAAGAGCGACTTCAGAACTTCGTCCTTCATGTGAACTCATATGTTCTGATTCCTTTTTCGCTGAAGTGGTCAGCGCTGAAGTTGACCACACTCATCCTTGGTGCGCTCTGAATAGATCAATGGTTGACAATATTTCCCTTCTCTTCCTCTAATCCGACGGTTGATGAAAGTTCACAACTTCAAAACTTCGATTAACTTCGCCTTTCTTACTTCTTGTTTTACGTGAAGTGAGATTACCCGAAGTGTAACCTCCTCACAACTTTTAACCCAAAATGAATGTTCTTAGATGATCGTGATCTTAGATCAATGGCTCAATATGTCTGCGATGTTGATTTGCCTTGGTTTAAATCCAACAACTCTTCTTTTGTCCAAAAATTTACCTACGATTAGATGGCTCATGTTTACTTCGAAACTTTGTCTTTGGCTAAAATTCCTTCGTGCACATTTCCTTTGGTCGATTTTACCCAAAGTGGTCAATCTCAAGCTCACCATGCGTATGTTACTTCCATGATCTATGGTCTATGATTTACTATGTCCTTCCACTCAACTTGATACAACGGTTGAGAATGCTCTCGTAGCAGATCAACGATCATGGATGATTGTGCGGTCCTCACTAGCACGACGTTTAAAACCATTGTCGAGTTCCAAAATGGAAACTTCTCATTTGGTATTGGAACTGATGTCAACTGTATATATATTGGCGGGTGACGATCGACGGTCTAGAATAATTGTAAGATTGGAATTAACGTGTTTTTTAATTCTCCCTTCGCGCTCCTCAATCAATCCCTGCCCTTGATCTGGCGCTTCATATCTAATGGTCATGACTTGATATGATTATTGACCGATCCTACAACAATCCTTCTCTTATAATATGGCAGTCTAGACTAATTGTAGTATTGGAATTAACGCGTTGTTTAATTCCCCCTTCGTGCTCCGCAATCAATCCCTGCCCTTGATCTGACACTTTTCATATCCAACGATCACGACTTGACATGATCATGTTTCTGGAATGCGCTTTTCCTTCTGAGCTTTGATCTCTGCATAATGTCTGACATTTTCATTCTCTGCTAATTGTTATACTATTGACATCAAGGAAAATTTCATCAATGATAACTGAACAATTATAATTCATCATAACAACTTATCATTGCATCACAATGACATCGACTGTTGACATCAATGCCAACATATAAATGACAATATGTCCAACAATCTCCCCCTTTTTCATTGAGGGAAACACACTAACTTCATACAAAAGCTCCCCCTATGATGATGCTTTTCTCTATAAAGTTACTCTCCCTCTTTGACATCAATGGCAAAGGGTTGCTCCCCTTATGATCAACCTTTGTTTGTCTACATTATGTTGATCAAAATATGAACTTGTGTAAATCCCCCTACATTCATGCTTTGGATTCCATAATTGAATGACTCCCCCTGTCAATATGCTTTATCTGCCTATGACTACTCTCCCCCTTTGTTTATGAAAGGGTAGCTCTTCCTGACAAGATCTCTTCTCCTGTTAATTTACTAACTATTTTATCTTAGTCCATTGGTATATTTGTGTTCAAATAAGTAATCTTCTTGATACCAATTGATTTAAATACCAATTTTGTTATCAATTGATTTTTGTTGAATGATACTCCTTGAACTTCTCTTCTACCTTTATTTTTCCTCTTCTCGTATTCTACAACTAACCCTAATAATGATTTTTCTTTTGACCAATAATCTATAGCTAGTCACGATTTTCCATATGTTAATTTAAAAAAAAAACTCTTGGCATAATCCTTTGATTTTGTAGAAACCAAATTAAACTTCTTTTTGTATTTTCTTTATTTTGCTAACTTATGATATCATCAAAATTTGATATTGTCCCATATTCTGTTATAGACACTTCCTTTTCTTGGGCTTGATTTATTTCATATTGAATTTCACATTCTTTATTAGGACCTTCACCCATCGTGTTCTTATTATTAATTTCTTCACGTTCAGGTGTAATATCATCTTTCTTGCTTTCTCCTTCAGTTTTTTTTCTCCATATCTTTCTATGAGATATTCTACTTTTTGGATCTTCTTTTTCTAATTGTGTTTTTGGAGATTTGTCATCTCCTTTATTCTTCCAACTTTTATTAGGTTTTGTCACTGACTTGAATGTCTTATTTAAGGATTGATTTTTTGAACTCCTGCAGTTTTGAGATTTGTGCCCAAACCTATCATAGTTGTAACATCTTATTGTCCGACAAAATTTTGTTGTGTGCCGAACAAAATTACATCTCCAACATCTAATTGAGTTTTGTATTTTCTTGTATATCCTTCCTTTAGTTTCTTGCAGTCCATTACTTTATGGCCAAAGCTATGACAAGAAAAACAATAGCCATTGAAAATGTTTTCATTCTTGATTTTATTTTGGCTTGAGAAATTTGTCATGTGATTTTCTTCTTCTTTTTTACTTTTATAGCTTCCTTCTTTAACAAAGTTCATGACTTGTAATTGCTTTGTACTTGCACATTTTCCTTTTAAGAAGGATGATCCTTTCTCATGTTTGTAAATGGTGCTCCATTTGTTATTGTCTTCTTTCTTATTGTATCCAAGACCAGTTTTGTCATCAACTGATCTTTGGCTCTTCCAAATCTTATCTAGGATAGCTGAGCTATTCTGAAAATTGACAATCCTATTTGTCTTTTCATTCATCTTTTTGAGATTGATTATTTCTAACTTCAATATTTGACATAATTCTTCCTTTTTAGTTAACTGAATCTTCATGGATTCTTCCACTTCTTTAGCATGTTCAAGTTGAGTCTTTAGATTGATGATTATTTCTTCTGTCTCATCCAAGACTTCTTTGCATTTAATATTTTTGTCATATGTCTTAAATTCTTCCATATCTTTTGTTAGACAAAAAACTTTAGTTTTCAATATTTTGATTTCTTCCTCGTATTCTAGTTGAATCCTTTTGAGGTTGATGGCTTCTAACTCAAACATTTGGCATGATTCTTCTTTTTTAGTTATTTGGATCTTCTGTGTTTCTTCCTTTTTATTAGCTTCTTCAATTTGATCCATTAGATCTACATTAGTACTTTCATTTATCTTTTAGAAATTGATGATTTACAATTCCAACATGTGGTAAGCATGTTCTTTCCTTGTTAACTGGATCTTTAGGTCTTCTTCACTTTCTTTAATTTCCTCAAGTTGAGTGTTTAGACTGTTAACTAATTCTTCTGATTATTTTAGTACTTCTTTTCTTTTACTGTCATGTGTCTTTAATTCTTCCATCTCTTCAGTTAGATTAGTAACTTCAGTTTTCAATCTTTTGATCTCCTTTTCTTTGTCGTCTAGATGAACTCTCTGTTCAAAATATTCATCGCTAGATTGATCTAACAGTTGAGGTTTTTCCAACTCTTCCAAAGTGCACATAACTGTATATTCAATATGGTCAAGCACATCCGCAAGAAATTTAATATGCATATAATTTCTTGGTTGCATATGAATCTCTTCTATTGCAACTGTAACATCAGCCTTAAGATTATGTAATTTTTATTTAGTGATTACTGAGGTATGCCTCAATTCCTTGATGAGGTTGTCTTCTTCATTTTGAACTAAATCTTTCATTTCATTCTGATTAGAAGTGTCTTTCAATGTATTATGTTCTTCAATCTGATTACAATTTTCCTTTTCTTTATTTTGATCCTTATCTTGATAAGAATTCTCTTCTTTTGAGTTTTGTTCTTTATTCTGAAAGGAATCCCCTTTATCTGAGTCGTGTTCCTCACTTTGATAGGATTTCTCTTCTTCTTGTGTTTCATTCTGATAATAATTTTCTAGTTGGATCCATAATTCTTTAGCAGATTTGTAGTGTCTCATTTTTTCTTTGACTTCATCTCACAATCCATCTTGGATTGATTTTAAGGCTATTGAATTGATTCCTCTGCAGTTTTGGTTTTTCTCTTAAAAGTAGTTAAGTGCTAGGGCTTAATTACTACCGAATCCCAAACTCCAGATCCTCTTGACTTCAGATATATTTTCATATTTTCTCTCCATGAAGAATAATTTGTTCCATTAAATAAGGGAGCTTCATTTGTGGAGATAACGATTTGTCCACCCATTTCTTTTGAATCTACCTTCAATGCTTAAATTGTGTTGAAGGAAACTTTCTCTGATACCAATTGTTGAAATGGACACTTGACACTGAGAGGGGGGGCGGTGAATCAGTGTCACAAAACTTTGGACAATTTTCCACTTTTTACAAATTAACTGAACAACAAATATTTATTTCATTTTCTCAATCAATATATAAAAGAATAAATACTTTATTTATATATTTAACTTGAATGAATACATAAGATCAATCTTTGAATATCATCTTCAAACAATTATGAGAGACCCAACTCTTTGTTACAAGACCCAACTTGTAGTTCTCAGATCCAACTGAGAAATGAGGAATCCAATCCTCATAACAAGTCCTAACTTGTTGATCTCAGATCCAACTAAGATGTGAGGAATCCAATCCTCATACAAGACCCAGATTGTAAACAGGAACCAACCTGATAGAATGAACCTTCATTCAATCCATTATATATAAATATATATACTTCAACAAATTCAACTACACTTTCTTCTCACCATTCTTTATCTTTTATACAGTCTTCCAACTTATGTGAATTTGAATAATTTCATATTTTGATTTTGAAACATTGTACCTTTTCATTTAAATGATAAAATTCATCTTTAAATAATATCATTTTCCTTTTTATTCATTATTCATAATGCTCATGAATTAACTCTCTTTTAATCATGATCGTGTGTTGGATCTTTTGTCTTCATGAGTTGATCATAGACATGGATCGACTCATCATATCTTTCTCATCATTTTATTGCGTTCTGAGTTCACCAATAGATAATATTTGATCTTTTATCGATTCTCTATATTGTTCTAGTGCTAAGTCTTTGTCGAATTAAATCTGTATGAGGCGCTTCCTTCAAATTATTTACATATGAGCATATGCGCAAAACCATGGGATTATTGTCTAAGAAATGTACATAGCATTACCTCTTATTTTTCTCTTTGTTTCTTTATTCCATATGATCGCAGGTGGTGACCAGGCGATAGGCCAAGTGAGAGCTTGATCACTTATCAAAATCAATGATCACGTTTTAATCTCCTGATGAGATGGAGGACTGTCGATACTTTGGGACTTTGTCCTTCGCAACTTCCAGCCTCTATAATCTTTCAAATTTCCTGAAGCATATTTCTACGAAGTAGATAAGACGGTCGATATATTATTTGCACGATGAACGATTCTCGTTCACTTCGGCTATTCGTGGCTCCTGAACTTTGGAGTAACAATTCCTCTGAAGCGATTACCTACCGAATAAGTCATACAATAATGGTGAAATATTGTTGTCAGTTAACACCTCCACTTATGTTATCCTTCCAATTTACTTGATCAACGGTAGATAACACTCCCGAATTATATCAACGATAGGCGTTAACTTCAGCCTTCAATGCTTCGGGTGATTTTTGATGTTAGAAACTGGTTTCCCCTGAAGTACATAATCCCGAAGTGATGTATCTTGCTGACATCACTTATGACTTGGAACTGGCCGAGTTCCTGCCATGTGTCACTTAGATTCGTGACTTACGCATACCTGAAATGCCAACTACACTTTGACACTTGTCATCATCTGATTGTGCCACATTTTTTCGCTGACGTAGTATTGCTAACATAGATCTCCTCATGTGGCACATGTTCTTCTCCTGGATATAATGATTGTCCTAACTCCCAAAATGTATCTCAAATCGACAACTGAGAGAGACTTTGGAACTTCGTCCTTCGGGTGAACTCATATGTTCTGAGCCCTTTTTCGCTGAAGTGGTCAGCATCGAAGTTGACCACACTCATCCTTGGTGCGCTTTGAATAGATCAACGGTTGACAAGATTTCCCTGCTCTTCCTCTGATCCGATGGTTGACAGAATTTCATGACTTCAGAACTTCAGTTAACTTCTCCTTTGTTATTCTTGTTTTACTCGAAGTGAGATTACCCGAAGTGTAACCTCCTCCTCCTCACAACTTTTAACCCAAAATGAATGTTGTTCGTGATCGTGATCTTAGATCGACGACTCGATCTTCTGCTATGTTGCTTTTCCTTAGTTTAAATCCATCAACTCTTCTTTTTCCCAAAAAATTACCTACGATCGGATGGCTCACATTTACTTGGGAACTTCGCCTTCGGCTAAAATTCATTCATGCACATTTCCTTCGGTTGATTTTACCCGAAGTGGTCAATGCCACGCTGACCATGCGTATGTCACTTCCATGATCTATGGTCCATGAGTTACTCTGTCCTTCCACTCAACTTGATCCAATGGTTGAGAATGCTCTCGTAGCAGATCAATGATCATGGATGATTGTGAATTTTGTAAAAATGTGCAAATTTTGTGAGTCTATCAACGACCACAAAAATGGCATCCTTACCTTCATATTTTGGTAACCATGTAATGAATTCCATTGTTATCTCTTCCCATCTTTGATTAGGGATGTGTAATGGATGAAGTAACCCTGAAGATTTTACTATCTCTCATTTATTTGTTTGGAAAACCTAACATTCACTTACAAATTTTTGAATATCTTTCTTCATTCCTTCCCCCAAATTTTTTTTTTGATCCTTTGATATGTTTTAAGGAACCTTGCATGTCCTGCTATTAGAGAATCATGGGGTTCTCTTAATATTTGTTGCTTCAATTTTAACCGAGGGCTTAAAAATATTCTACCCTTGTACCAAAGTATATTTCCCTTCCACTACCAATGTTCCATAGAGTTCATCGCTTCCTTTATACATTTTATTTTTTGTTTAGTACTATTTCCATTTTTCCATTCATGGCGAGCTTCTTCTAGCCACACAGTAATAGAAAACATAATAGAATATAATCTTGAGGCTTCTTCTATTCTACAAAGAGCATATGCTACTACATTTTCCTTCCCATTTTTGTATATTATTTCAAAATAAAACCGTTTCATTTTTGCTACCCATTTTTGTTGCTCTTCTGATGAAAATATTTTCTCCAAAAAGTGTTTTAGGATATTATGGTCTGTATTGACTTTAAAGTGCCTCCTAATGAGATAATGATACCATTTTTTATTGCATGTAAAATTGATTGAATTTATTTTTCGTTTGTATATTTCACCAATTTTTTTCCCTTGAATTGTTTTCTTTCAAAAGCCAACGATATCTCTTCTTTTGTCAATACTACTCCCATTCCTAGTCCTTATGCATCACATTCTACTATGAATGTTTTACCAAAATCAGGTGTTGTCAATATTGGTGTAGAGG
>SNQJ01S0289137.1:0-10837 GCA_010110895.2 Picea sitchensis | reverse complement strand
AGTTTTGGATTAGTCAACAACCCTAACTTGAAATAATGATAACTTTGTACCTATAATGAATAAAGATATGAAACTAATATAAAATGTTCTTCTGTGTTTTTTATGCAATTCCTCTAGGTGTCACTACTTGTAACCTCTCATAAAAGGAGTTATAGAAAAAATGGCATACCTTGTTGAATTATGGCTTACTCTAGAGAGCGACCTTGTAGAGCGTGCCCCGTACATAATATTTGTTGAATTGAAACTATTACAGAGCATACTAAATACTGTAATATAACCAACACAATTTTTCTAACTTAATTTGGATATGTTATGAAGAAGTTATGAAGAAGTTATGATAAAGTTAGTTGCAGCTAGGAGTGGATAACTTACTATTAGTGGAAAGTGATTAAGTTAAGTGGATAAAGTGGTTAAGTGGATAGTTATAGAGGAATCTACTTGGATAGTATAAATAAGAGAGCAAGGGTTTTCCATTAGTATCCATTGAGCATATTGAATATCTACAAGTGACTAAGGTAACCAAAGGATATCGAAGGTGAATTTCAGAGGGAAGGTGAAGTAAAGAAATTCAGAATTCAAGGGAGGATAAAGTCTTCTCATGATGCTTTCTAAGGTATGTTATTTGAAGGTCATGTCACGATTTTCGCAATAACCTTTTTTCTATAATGATTGAGACATCAAAATATGGAGGCTGTTGATAAAACATATCCAAGTAGCAATGATAAAAATTTCATCTTGTGGGTCATTGTATTTTGGGAGTTACACTTCGTGGAAAATAAGGATTGTGGCTAGTCCTGTCTAAAATAAGTGTTTTGGGTAAAAACGTGATTACTTTTGCATAACAGATTGAAATTAAGTAAGACCAAATGTATTGGCTATATTATGGTTTGTAGTATGTTTTGTACCATTTTCATATTCATATCCATACAACAAATATTCCATGCAGGTCATTCTCTACAAGTTCACTCTCTATAATAATCCATAATTCAACAATGTATGCCATTTTTTCTATAACACCTTTTCTAGGAGGTTCCAAGTAGTGAAATATGGAGGAATTGCAGACAAGACACTGAACAACAATATATACCATTTTCATAACTTTATTCATTACAATTACATAGTTATGATTGTTGCAAGTTAGGGTTGTTGACTAATCCAAAATTAGTCATGGTTGACTAAAGTAAAGTTTAATGATAATGGTAGTTTCTTCTTGTTGAAGTCAAGGAAGGTTTGCAGGATTGTGATCACATACACCAGGTATGTTACAGAGTTATAGATTAGATTTGGATGATGATATTGATGAGACAAGATGAGGTGACAAGTTGTTATGACAAGTTGTTCATAGATGATGTCGTTGTTTTGGTATAGAATGTTGGTAGAGTTTGGCATATTTCTTTATGTCTACACACTCAGTCTTGTACTTGAGGGTTGGATTCCTCACTTATTGGTTGGTGATGAGATACACAAGTTGGGTCTTGCATTGAGAATTGGTGCTCTCTTGGAGTTGGCATTGATAAAACCCAAGGATTGTAGTGTGTAATACAAAAGAAACGCATACACGTATTGGATGTTCTTTGTGTTATTTATTGTGATGGTAAATAGATATTTATTTTAAATGTATGTCATTAAAATATATTTACATGAAAGAAACTAAGAATGAATCAGATTAATAAGTAATGATGTTGTGAATGGTGATTGCTAACTAAAGTTTTGTGAAAAGTATAAAAATAGCCCTCACACTTATTCCGCCCCCCTAAGTGGGATCTGCGTGTCCAAGAAATAGAGATCAAAAATTGTGGAAACTAAAAACATCAAAGACATTTTTAAAGAAAGTAGCTCCTTGATGGAAAAAAAATGATGTGATCATTTTTAACTTAGATAACATTACCATTAAGACCATATAAAACCATAGTGAAGAATATAAATTGATAAATTAAATTCTATNATAACATATTTTATTATTTAAATAATTCACCACTCAAATTCATAAATAACATATTTTATTATTTAAATAATTCACCACTTAAATTCATAAAACTATATATTAATTTGTTTTTCCAATATTTACAAAAATCAATATAAAAATTGAAAAGACAATATATGGGTATATACTATATTTTATTTAGTTATATAAATTAATTAATTTAAGTTAGTTAAAATATTAAAAACATCAATTACATGGCATGACTATACTCGTAATTAATTTATCAAGGTTATACATTGACTAGCAAAGTAGTTATTAACTACCCATTGAATTAGGATGAGAATTAGACAATTATGCTATGCAAGATGTGTAACTCTAGTATTCTCACTAATCACATTTATATTTTCTATTTTGAAGAGCTAAGCATTTTCGTTTTATTTTAGTGATTTTGAATGATTCATTCCATAAATATTCTAGTGACTTAGTGACATATAACTTGTTGCCTTACCATTTGGTATTTTTATATAAGAACTTTATTTGAATTTTTTATTTTTTATTTTGATCAATTTCAAAAAAACTTGACTATTCAATTGTTCGAGAAAACAATAAAACGCATAAAACTTTGAATGACCTAAAAACACAAACCAAAGAAAAACCAAAATTGCCCAAAATAGAGCTAGTCCCCATACTATTCAAGCATAACGTTTTGAGTGACCTAAAACCACAAAGAAAAACCGGAATTGCCCAAAATACTATTCAAGCATAACGTTTTGAGTGACCTAAGACCACAAAGAAAAACCGGAATTTCCCAAAATAGGGCTAGTCCCCATACTATTCAAACATAACGTTTCAAATTAATTGCATTAATTAATGAATGGGGTCGAATAGACAACCTGGAAATAAACAACACTGAAACCGTCCAATATTTGCTTATGGAAGTTTTGATCAATTTGAAGATGTATTTTTACCAAAATAGGGCTAGTCCCCATACTATTTCATATATGTATATAGACTCAAGCATAATGTNATTCTATAAATCTAAAAACAATATAAAATATCACTCTTCAATATATAACATATTTTATTATTTAAATAATTCACCACTCAAATTCATAAATAACATATTTTATTATTTAAATAATTGACCACTCAAATTCATAAAACTATATACTAATTTGTTTTTCCAATGTTTACAAAAATCAATATAAAAATTGAAAAGACAATAATTGTATACTATATGGATATATACTATATTTTATTTAGTTATATCAATTAATTAATTTAAGTTAGTTAAAACATTAAAAACATCAATGACATGGCATGATTATACTTATAATTAATTTATCAAGGTTATACATTGACTAGCAAAGTAGTTATTAACTACCCATTGAATTAGGATGAGAATTAGACAATTATGCTATGCAAAATGCGTAACTCTAGTATTCTCACTAATCACATTTATATTTTGTATTTTGAAGAGCTAAACATTTTCCTTTTATTTTAGTGATTTTGAATGATTCATTCCATAAATATTCTAGTGACTTCGTGACATATAACGTGTTGCCTTACCATTTGGTATTTTTATATCAAGAACTTTATTTGAATTTTTTATTTTTTATTTTGATCAATTTCAAAAAAAATAGACTATTCAATTTTTCGAGAAAACAATAAAAAGCATAAAAGTTTGAATGACCTAAAAACACAAACCAAAGAAAAACCAAAATTGCCCAAAATAGGGCTAGTCCCCATAATATTCAAGCATAACGTTTTGAGTGACCTAAAACCACAAAGAAAAACCGGAATTACTATTGAAACATAACGTTTCAAATTAATTGCATTAATTAATGAATGGGGTCAAATAGACAACCTGGAAATAAACAACACTGAAACCGTCCAATATTTGCTTATGGAAGTTTTGATCAATTTGAAGATGTATTTTTACCAAAATAGGGCTAGTCCCCATACTATTTCATATATGTATATAGACTCAAGCATAATGTTTTAAATTAATGAATGGAATCCAATCGACAGCCTGGAATAAACAACACTTAAACCGTCCAAGATTTGCTTATGTAAGTTTGGACCAATTTCAAGATGGATTTTTCGAAAATATAATAAAAATGCACGAAACTTTAACTTACCCTAAAAAAACAACTCTTCTCACCATAAAAATGGGACGATTTGCGTGCCCGGTAGTATGCGCACCATCATCCAAATCAAAGTATCCCACTGGATCCTTCGACTATTTAGACGAGTTAGGTCTGAGATCCACTCGCCCAACGCAACATTCTATTCCAAACAAACACTGTTATTGCAAGGCATCGGCAATGGCAATAGCGGGCACAATGCATTCTCGGCAAAATGCAAAGGTTTCATTTGGAGTGTATAAACCTGAGGAAGGCTGCCACATTGATGATATGGTGGCTCAAATGGTCTGTGCCACTGCCTCGATTGAGAAGTGTATTGAAAATATTAGCATCACCATCCTCAGGAGTATTAATGGAAAATGGGTGTGCAATCTTCTCTTTGTTTCTTACGTTTTATATTCATTCATTCCGCACGACAATATATATAACTGATCTGTTTCTTAAAACTTGTTCATCCTAGGCTGCCTCAGTTGCTGAGAGAAACACCACGGAAGATGCAAATCGATGGCTAAATCTTCCACCGGTAACCAGCTAATCAGACATACTATTTCGTTTCAACTTCCATTGTATTTTCAATGATCTGTTTATTTCTGGGATCAAGTATTTGTTGGTTGCAGGCCGCGCCATTCACGAAGGGTTTATCTTCGGTTGTTCAAATGGTGGATTCTGGGTGGTTTGAATTGGACTGTGAAGAGGTTAAAGAGAGGCTCACATTTGGGCAAAAACGTGTGGGAGACGTAGTTAGGTTGCGAAGAATATATTCAGAAGGAAAAAACCAGGAGAATCTGGGTTACTGTTGTCTTGCTGTACTGAAGGCATACATCACAAAGAGTGAAGGTTTCCACTCCTACAGCTTCTATAACTCGTTGGACGAGAAGAGTATAATCGGCCTGGGGAGATGGGAAAGTGCAGATTCTGCTTACAATGACGTGGAAGGTTGCCCCGCAGAAGCATTTTGGAAGAGTTTAGGAGCGAAGAAGCTCAAGTATGATGTTTGTCGAGTTGTGTATGTGTCCAAATAAGAATAAGGAGATCATGTGATAATTTTTGTTTGGCTGTCCTGATGTGGATTCAGCCTTCGGGTTTTTCTGCTAATTTGCCCTGTGATTTTTTGACTTGCGAGCTTTTGGTCCCCATCAGATCCGATGGGAGAGCCGCCATATACACCTATTCTGATTCACATATTTAACAGAACCTTGTATCTGCTAGATAGAACTGCTCTTCATAGAAAGAAGAAAAATGGAACATTCTTTCAGATCCATTATCATAACCTTAAGATCTGATTATGAACAAAGGACTTGTCTGCAAGACACTGATCTCAAACCCTTGTGCCCTGAAGGGTTAGATTTTAGGTTAGAAATCTAAGGATTTTTGGCTCATTTGGCGATTTTGAAGTGATAGCAAAGTAAAAATTGTGAACTATTGCTCTGTGTTTTATAACTGAACTAGATGGGATGTTTTTCACAAATGAGTTTTTATAATTGAACTAGTCTCTAGATGGGATGTTTTTCACAAATGAGTTCTCTAAATTGCAGTTCTTTCTATATGGAATGCTTTTCACAAATTAGTTCTCTAAACTGCAATTCTCATAAGGTATTAGGTATTTTCGTGAATATGTTAGTTGTAAGATTGAACAGTAATATAAGAAAGAAAATTTTTTGATGTCTTTTATGAGATTGAGGTCTTAAATAAGAGATTGGTTGAGCTAGTAAATATAAGGATGAAAATTTTAAGATTCTTTTTATAAGTTTGAGCAACACAAACATTGTCCAACCATGAAATAACTTTATCAATACAACTTGATAAACCTGTATAGAGAACAAAGAATTATCAACAAAATGATTATTAACTATTTTTTATCCAATTAGGAGAAAAATACCCCTAACTTTCTGTTATAGCCCTAAAATGCCCTACCTATGCATACATGACATTGACCTTTCTATTTGCACAATTTTCCAAACTATTACTGAGGATCTCCCTTTAAAAAACCATTTTTTGGAGCATGTGTGCACCCTGCTACACTATTACCAACTTACTAAACAACCTTCATTTACCTCCATAAGTTGCAAGAAATTTGGTGGAGTTTACGGGCGGGTTTGCCAACCAATTCACTCATTTTAGCCCATCCCCAAACGAAATAACTATCAGTTTTTCGTATAAAATTAGGTCTTGGGGTCCCATTCCAATAACAAGCATCAGAACAAAGAAACTTTGTGAAAATCCCTTCTCCCTCTTATTCCAAGTATTGCATCCATTTATGAGATTTGACCTCACCATTCCGTGTCTAGCCATTTCTCCTCTACAATCTCTTCCCTTTCCCTAAAGTGATGTGTTGATTGTGAGAGAAGGCTTTGGGATGATGCACTTGGAGAAACATTAAGAGGAGCCTTGAACGTTGTAACTTTTAATCTTCATATTGAATAAAAGAATCATTTTCTTGTCATAACTATTATGTTTTTATGTTTTTCATTTTATTTATGCATAATGATTTATATCTAACCCTAATATTGATGAGTAGAGATAGAATGTTTGTAGCATTATTTACAAGTGGTCTAGATAGTCAGCTTTTGGAGGAGACCAACAACCTAGGAAGCTACAAAGACCCATGATGTCTACATCAAACGTTAGGACCAAAAGTTCTACTTCTAACCTACTTTCCTATCTCTTTTTGTTCGTCCATTTAGAGTGTTTGGGGTAGTTTAGAAATAATATTCTCTTTTAAGGGAGATCAGTGCTCTTCCTATACTCCGAGTATAGCAATAGGGGGATTTTCCCTACTAGCAGAATTGGTGACTCCAGTGGGGAGTCTCTCTAGTGTCTTAGACGCAGGTTTTTTGGTTTTAATTGGCTTCTTTAATTCCTTTTGAGTTTTTATCAAGTTTAATAAGTCTGTCAAGGGTCCGTGGTCACCTCCAAGGTGCCTACCAGCTTTCATGTAGTTAGTCTACCTAGTCTTTTTATTTTTTGAAAAATATCATAGGTGTATGCACTATGCTTTGGCTCAGCCCGCATACATACACAGACAACCCACATACATACACAAACTATTGGTGCAACAACCTGCATCTGTGTCTTGAGGGTGTTTTTAAAAAATGAGAAATTTTTTTCTTTCCTGATAGGAGCTTTGGGCTTCTTAGGGATTTCTTGGACTTTACATAGTCTCTATGACGAGCCTTATTTTGGATTAAAGTTTCGTTGTCAACTTTAGAGTGAACTTTCAAGTTTTAGATCATCCTTAAGTTTCTTTTGAATCCTTACGTTTACGCAGTTGGATTAGGATCTATGTGAATCTTGGGTTTTGTTCTCCTTGTCCTTTTTATGCTTAGAAAAATGAAAAATAATTTTTACTTTAGTTTTTCTTATTAAAGTAGTTCAGAAAAAAAAAAAAATTGCATTCATTTTGGTAGCGTAGCTTAAGTTGTTTGTTTGCAAAAGAAAAGAGTTTCAGTGTCAAAGTTCTTTCTTGCTTTCTTGGAATTATAAGTAGTTTTTCTTAGTGAAACAAAAACACTTTTTTAGGAAAATTTTATGAATAAGATATTGAAACATTAATTTGAAAAGTTGATATATACAAAGGTTTGACACACTTTTTCTTTAAATCCAAAGTATCTTATTTTCTTTTAAATGCTCTAAATTTTTCTTCTTTTTTATCTCTTCCAAACACCACTAGTTTCACGACCACATCCTTTGCGTAAATCAAGCCCATAAAATTAATGTTTAACTTAAAATCTATTAGAATTTGTGTTTGTAGGGTTCACCAACTAGCTTAGGCTTTGAGGGCCTTGAAATAGATGTGAAGAGGAAACTCTTCAAGGCCATTTAAAACAAACATTGGAGTCTGAGATAGGGAGTGTCTAATGTCTAGTGTCATAAGATTTAGTGAGGACCCTCCTCTAACAAAGGGTCTAAACACGAGGTCGCGTAAGGAAAGGCATAGGAGATAACCCTTCCAAATCCGGAACGAGCGTTGTGGGGATTGTATATTGAGAGTCTTTCTTGGGAACAATATTGATCTTATTTTGCTATGGAGCCTTGGGGAGTTTACTTCCATACCAATTGATTTTAGCACCATTGAAGGGCTTCAAAATTGTTATCCTGCTCATTTACGATCAACCGGTCACGATCAACCTAATGTCGACGGTACCCTCCTGGTGATTAAATGCGAGCTAGAAACTCAGTTGCCTATTTTTACGGACTTAAACAAGTGACTTCGCGGGTATAGTGTGGTAGGGCAGACATCTGATTGTGTTTCATAGAGTATACCAGAAGGGTGCTTCCATGTTCGAGTTGCACTTGCACCAGTAAGTTTCTCTAGTGTCGATTGACATAACTCTCCTTCCCACTAGTTCGTTGTCTGCTTGATTTATCTTTAGGAACTTTTAGTGTGTGCTCTGTGATTCACTCTAGTCAAACCTTACTATGTCGATTGATCATTTCACAAGGTGGAGAATTAACAACTCCATTGGTCACATACTTTGGAACCACCTCCACCATCGTTGAGGTGCAAGATAGATCAAGAAGGATCGTTCGAAGTGACTGGGACACAATAAACTGTACCCGAGCGAGCTCTGAGAGAAGAATTTCTAGCCTCGGAGGAATCCATCATTTCTCCTATCACCGACTTATCCGCACCAATTTTGTCACCTTACTTTATCATTTCTTGATTTTGTCACTTCTCTTTATTATTTAAATAATACACTTTGACTTTGTCACTTTACTTTATCATTTAAATAATGATTTCTTATTTTAGGTAACTTTGACTTCTTTGACCTTGGGGGATTCAAGCCTTCATGTGGGGGTCCTTCATTTTTCTAAGGCCATAACTCTCAAACCATGAGGAGGTATGTGAGATTACACATACCACTAAAAATGTCATGACAAGCACTATCCATCTAGAATAGTTTTACCAACAATTTCCTTGATCTTCATCTCGTTATTCCACATACAAGAATGGGTCCTCCAACCATTCTTCTAGGATAACTCAATCTGCAAAGCGTCTTCCGGTGATGGATTTCAACATAAGAGGACCATTTTCGAGTTCATCCATTTGTGCACCTTATAAATCACGATAAGACAATAATGAGAGCATGGGTCCTCCAACCATTCTTCTAGGATAAATCAATCCACAAAGTGTCTTCTCGTGAGGGACTTCACCATAAGGGGACCACTTTGGAGTTCATACAATTGTGCACCTTATCAATCACGATAACAAAATAATGAGTCATATATACATTTTTCCAACAATTCATCATATACCAATGAAACCACATCGATCCATCTTCGTCATGTATCAATGACAAGTCATTGATCCATCTTCATCTATGCATTCTCATCAAGGACAATACATATTATATTACATCAATCATCAATCAATCAATCATTTGACATTGATCAATCACTTGACATCAATCAACGAAATTAATCAATCAAGCCATTGGCATCAATGACAACATCATCCAACAATCTGCCCCTTTGTCATTGATGGCAATACCAACATTGATGTCAACATCAATTACCAATTATTGATGTCAACATGTAGATAAGGCACGATCTACATCAATAGTTAATGTGGCTATCTCTGCCCATCAATAAAAATCAATCACATCAATGTGATTAACTCTCCCCCTTTCAAATCAATGGCAAAGGGCCATTCTCATCTTGGGGTTGGCCCCCTTGCTTGAACTCTCCTTGGGGCTTCTCACCCTCTTTGAATGCCTTTGATCTTCCTCTAAATAATATCTCCCCTTTTAAACAAGGGATATCACTCTAATGTAATGATGAATATACATCAAACATACTCTAATGTAATGTTGAATATACATCAAACATACTCCCCCTATGACCATCACTCCCCCTAGAATTATTCTTATGTGCTCTTTATTCAAATATAGGGCTCTTTTCTAGGTATGCATATTTTCTAGGTATGCATCTGATAAATATCTCCTCCTAGAATCATGGGAATAAGAATGAATCTCCCTAAGGGTATGTATCCCCAATGTGATACCATAAATCAATCCTTGGACTTGTTCATGCATCAAACTCATGCCATACCAACCATCATGAAGCAACAATGAAAGAAAAAATCATGATCCAAATACCAATCATGTGCCAAAATGTGCCCATCATGCACAACATCCATGTACAAAAAAGCGTGCTCATCATGCACAACACCTATGTACATCATCCATGTACATCAACATCATGCAATGTGCCAAAAAAAAGATCTTCCATGGAATATATCAATCATATGCCTTTGCCAATATGCCAACATGTGCATCTACCAATATGCTAACCATGTGAATCCACCAACATGCCAACCATGTGCATCTACCAATATTCCAAACAATGTATCATATCACTCATGATATGTCTCCATCATCAACCAAGTGCCATAGCCATGTATCAAACAAATACCAATTGTTGTTCTCATCAAGTAGTGCCAAGGGTGTTGTATCATCAGGCATATGCCATCTACGAGTGTACCAAACATGTACATTACCATGCACCAATACCACAAAATGATGAATCCTATACATGTATGCCAAATCCTCCATAAAATGTGTGCCAATCATCGTGCTAGTAGGTACTTCTACCAATGTACTAGAAGTGTACCAATCATGCATTGACTTTCAATGATGTACAACATGATCATTTCATCAACTCACCAACTACATGTCCCAATATGTAGCACAATCCACATGAAAAATGCATGCACCATGATATCAACATATGCTTCCAATAATACATCATAAGATATATCAATGAA
>SNQJ01S0289135.1:0-10837 GCA_010110895.2 Picea sitchensis | reverse complement strand
TGTTGTAATATTCTCATCACAGTGGCTAAATGCCTCAAGTGTTCAGCCTTTGTCTTGCTGAAAATCAATATGTCGTCCAAGTATACGACCACAAATTTGCGAATGAATTCCCGCAGGACTTCATTCATCAGCCTCATAAAAGTGCTTGGCGCGTTTTTCAAACCAAACGGCATGACCAGCCATTCGTACAAACCCTCATTTGTTTTGAATGCTGTCTTCCACTCATCGCCCTCTCTCATTCGGATCTGATGATATCCGCTCTTGAGATCTATCTTGGAAAAGTAATTTGCCCCACTTAGGAAATCCATCAGATCATCCATTCTCGGCAGTGGAAATCTGTACCTAATGGTAATTTTATTTATCGCCCTGGAGTCTGTACACATCCTCCAGCCTCCATCCAGGGTTAAGTAAAACCATGGCCAGGTTTTTAATGTTGAAGGCTGCAAAGTTTTGCATCTTAGATAACACTCTGTATTGGAAATATCCATGAGGGATATTGTTAATTTTCTTACTGGAAGGGGACGCGGAATGAGCTATCAGATAATTCCACAAGGGAAACTGTAGGGGACATCACTAGTGGAAAACCACCATGCATAAAATTTTGAGGGTGGGTTGTTATTGGCCCAAAATTTTCGCATATGTATACAAAGAAATTTCCAATTTCCATGAGTGTTAGATATTCTATGGAAGGATAAAGATGCAACCCCTATCGTTGAAACCAATATTGATTAAACCACCTTTCATGAAATGGGGCTTGGAATTTATAGGAAATATTCATCCGCCATCCTCGGCGTAGCACAAATGGATACTTACAGCTACAGATTACTTCACCAAATGGATCGAACCAGTCCCAATGAGGCAGACTACCGACACGATCATCATTTAGTTTCTAGAGACCAACATCTTGTCTAGGTTCGGGTGCCCTGTCAAGATCATCACGGATAATGCAGTGGCATTTAAGTCCAAGAAGATGGAGAATTTTTGTAACGATTACAAGATAACCCCGAGACATTCTACGGCTTATTACCCACAGGGTAATGGATTAGCGGAATCATCCAACAAAATCTTAACCAGAATTATTAAAAGGCTCTTGCAGGACAATGAGAAGGCATGGCACAAGAAGCTTATCTACATTTTGTGGGATGACAGAGTCACTACCAAGAAGTCCATCTCCACGTCACCATTCCAAACTATATACGACGTGGACACAGTCTTCCCTACCTTGCTGGGATTTCCTGTAAGGAAGTTGCTGCAAGAGAAAGAGGTCAATCTAGACGATGCTCAAAGGAGGATAAATTAGATAATTCATGTGTAGCAGATGAAGGAGAAAGTTTTCAACCGATCACAGCTTCACCAAGACAGGATGAAGAAACTTTTCGACAAGCACTCTAAGCAGGAGGATTTCAAGGTGGATGATATGGTGCTAAATTAGGATGTAAGGAACAAAGACAAGGGGAAGCATAGAAAATTTGATCATCTTTGGATGGGGCCTTTCAAAATCGTCGCGTACCACGGAAACAATGCATATCTGCTACAAGATCTTAACATAGAACTCACTGGTGCAGGGCCTGTAAATGGTAGGTTCCTCAAACATTATTTGGTTTAGTAAGGTATGTTTAGTTTTTCATATCATTGTAAATAGCCTTTTCATTTTTTCTGTTTTCAAAGAAGGTATTTCGAGTCAATATGTCAGCAGGAAATTGAAGCCCAGAGTGAAGGCCCTAAGTTTATGTTGATTATGGTCGTAACTATGTCAAGAAGGTCTAGGATGTGTTTTTTCTGTTGTTTCATAGTCTAAAATTCATTAAGGCCCAATGGTCAGTCACCTGGGCTACTGTTCTTTGCCACCTCACTGGGAGGTTAGCATCCCCATTAGAGCCAGTTGTTAGCGCCATCATCTTTTCAGTTTGAGTCAGTCTTAGTCGATTCAAGGTCTGTGTGTCAAAGCGTGTGAGGTCATGTACCAAACAACGAATGGGTCGAAGTTAGCAAGTGGTCAGTTTGGCCTTTGAAGTTGGGAAGGGACGTCAAAACCAAACATGTGTAAATGATAAAGGTATTTTCCCAAAAGGTCGGGTCCTGTTAGAAGAGGGGGTTTTACGTGCCAAAGGTCGAAGCAAGTTGTTAAATAAGGGTCACGTCGATAGATATAACCACCATCATCAACTCATTATGAAGTCAAAAAGGATAAGAAATCACTGCGCTCATATCACGTATAGTTTGTAGCTCTTATCATCTATAATTTTCACACTCTGAAGTGTACCCGTCGCGCGAATGTGCTGTGAAAATATTTGGCCTGCTTCAAAACTTATCATCACCATGGATTCAGTGCCCCCTGTCATGATTCCATCCCTCAACTGTCATGTTATAAATGTTAGTCACTCTACATGTATTCCATTTTCCAACTAAGTTTATGCATCATCTGTAACTTTTTCCGCAAGCCCTGAGTTTCTCGCTGCGGGGAATTTGATTGCCATAAGTTGCGTCACAAATTGGGTCAGGCAATATTACCATGTTTGGCATGTCTTAAATCTACCCCGCGCACATAACAAACATGCATTTCACCATGGAAACATCCCAGAACATAAAGAAAGGGGTGCGAAATGGAAGAATTGTGGGATCCGAGCCTCAAAACTTGGCATTGGAAAATGAAGATCTGGATGTCAAACCATCTTTCAAACAGGTCGTATGCATGCTATATTGCAAGAAAATCCAAGAATACAATGTGAAACTGGTGGAACAGTTCGCACTCATATTCGACGGGTTTCGCACGGCGATTGCAAGATTCACATTCTAGGTGACAAAGGAAACTCTATCAGGCGTGACAAAGATCCCTCCACGCGATGAAAGGTGGTTTTAATTTATACCTTTGGACATGATATGCTACAAGGAATTCATCAAGCCAAACTATTTAAACGGGAAAGTCGAAACGGGCGTTCCAAGTCAATATCTACAGGAGCCTTTTCAGAAACTCATGATGGTGATTAGAAATTTTTTCACCTATGAAAGAAGGTCTGACAGAATACACTCACATCACATCATATTTTTTATGCATTTCACAAGAGGGAGAGCGTTGAACCTACCTTTCTTCTTGCACCAAAGCCCTCGAGGAATGGAAGACAGCGTCCAAGCTGAAGTGAACCAGTCAAAGACAAACTTATCTCATATCTCACTAATCAAATTTGTTAATAGTTGAGAAATTGAGGCATTTGGGAAAGATATGGGATTTGTTTCTACTTGCAGCCGACATCCCCAGGGACCCCAAAGGAGATCCCCCTCTACCCATGGGAAAAGAAAAATTTCACATCGCGGAGGTGAAAATAGGAAGGGTTGTAGAGAAAGGAAATACATTGGAAGCCTTATCCCCCGAAGAGTCGATACCCCGAAAAAGGGGCAGTCCAAGGAAGAACAAAGAGACCGGGGAGGCCCAAGCCCCGAGCGAGCCACGTGCAAATTCGATCACTAAAGAGTTACTCATGCGCGCCATTCAGCTGGAACCTATCGGAGGTTCAAGACGAGAAACCTACGTAAGACGGAGAAGGTCAGACACTGAAGACATGGATGTTTGTGAGCCTTTGAAATAGCTAAAGCAATCACAACTTGCTATTGCTAAACTTTACCAGGAGAACAGGGAGTTGATAAAACAGTTAGCGGAAAGGACCTTTGGAACATCAGCATCACAGGGTTGAGAAAGGAATGCGACTCGGCTCAAGAGGCAGATTAGAGACGCACAAGACACGATCATCCAGTTGCGCGAAGCACAAAGGATGTCAAAGGAGAGGATTGTAGAGAACTTCAAGGAATGTAAACCGACCCTGGAAAAAGTGTGTGCGGCTTTAGGAAGCGCTCAAAGGAAGATGAAAGGGAACGCGGTTTTGCGAAGACAAGTAAAGAATATGAAAGGGCTAAATTGGTGTCTTAGGAAAATGCTTCAGACATCAAGACTGCAGACCAAGCTAGAAACATAATTGACCGACCCCGTTTTGTTTTTTTGAACGTGGCACGGGTTTTTTCTCGCCTCGCCCTGTTTCATTCAGGGAGACAGGGACTCTGACATGTACCCGCGCGACAGAAATACGTCGCGCAAATGTTGGAAACCCACCTATCACAAAGGACAAGTGTAGGCTGAGCACACAATAATTTTGAAGAAAGGTGTTTCCCCCTGACTGGTGTTGTCATCTTGGAAATATCGATGACAGTCCACGGTTACCTGCCACATGCACACCTCAGCAAATGATCATGCAGAAACAACCAAAACAGTTACATTGGGTGGTAGGAGTCTGAAAAAGTGCTCGATCATATAGATGACATGTCAAAGGAGAAGCATCGACACATCGCTCCTTAATGATGAAACCTTGACGATGACCGAACTCTCATAGCAAATACATTGGTTATTATATGATTGGGTGCAGTCAAGTTTCTATTCTTGGTAAAGTGCCATACGAAGGATCATTTGGCAGAGAATAATCAAAGCCTAATTTCTAGGGATAGTAGTTGGGGGGTAGGGAAGCCCAAGCGGCACATCCTTTTCTATATATTACATATTTTCAATATAAGTCGGGTTGGTTGGAAAAGTAATGTAGACAGTGACTGTTGAATGTAATTTTTTGAACCCGGTTGAATTTTAATGCAAAGGTCCTGAGATTTTGATGAAAATATTCTAATGTTAGTGGTTTGATGTATTGTGACCTCTCTTATGTATGTGCTTCATGTGTTCTTTATATTCATGTCTCTATATTTTCTAAATCAAAATGTTTTTACAAGTCTAGAATTCACCACGCGGTGCTCTAGATTTCACCATTTAGACTATTGTGTTTTCTTCTAAGTAAATTCAGAATTCATCTCCAGCGGTGCTCTGAGTTTCTTTATGTTTTCTTCTCTCACCACACACAATGACTTTGAACTGAAAGACCATTTCCTACTTAGCCTTTATCCTCTTGAGTTCTAGTTACCGAGTCATTTACTTCTCTAGTTTTCTAGAATTTGACTCCATGGCCCAAGATCTTGTATCCTCTTGCCAATAGAACCATAAATATTGTATGACGTGTTAAATCTAGCCGACATTTCAAATCCATAACCTATATAGAGACAAAGTCTCAGAGAGAGCCCTCTCTGGGTCGGAAAGGCTAGTTTTTGGCCTTAAAGTTGGTTTGTAGGTTACCTTTGTCATTCGTTTTCTCAACCGAATGAGTTCACAGAGTTTTAACAGATTTCAAAGAACTCTTTCATCTCTTTCTCTTAATTCTCTTAGTCAAGTATTTATTTTCAAAATACTTCTTGAATTCCTTCCAAGTCACATTCTTCTCTTTAATGCGCTGCACCTGCACAAGTTGGTCCCACCACATGGATGCCTTTCCTTTCAGTTGCTAAATATAAATTATTCCTTCTGCATGAAAAGAATAATTATGCAATTGGAAGTACTTCATCATGCTTAGCAGCCATGTCTCAGCATCTTCATCCTTCTTGTGCTCTCCATCAAAAGTAGGAAGTTTGATCTTGTTCGTTTCTCCTTTCAATTCATCAACCCCAGAACTCTTATGCTTCCTGGCAGGGGATGGACTTGAGTTTCTATGTTCCCTCCTTTGGAATTATCTTTGAGAGTGATGGTGATGTCTGCTATCACTCCTAGATCTCCCTTTTTCCTCAGGGGTCCTATGGCTCTCTCATTTGTTGGAGCCACTCTACTTATCCAACTTATTTTCAATTATTTTCAGGCTCTGTATTAACTTCATGTTGAAGTCTTCATGTTGTTCCTTGGCCTTCATAATCCTTTCATTATCAGCCTTGTGACTCTAGACATATGTCTGCAATTTTTTGATGCTCTCAACCATATCTATGTCTTCATCCTTTCCTTCTCCATGTCCATTGGAGTTTGTTCCTTCCATACCCAAATGGACATCCATTCCTCTAATATCATCTTTCTAACAATAATCCTCTTATGCATCCTCCATCTCTCTGCACTCTATTATGATTTGGTTCTTCTTGACAACTGTTAAATCTGCAAAAATGTGAAACCAACAGAACTTTGTCGAGCTAACTTTCTCAACAATTTCATGAAAACTTGAACCATTCTAGTTCAATAATATATATCAAACTTATTTATGCTGATTTCCTAAGAATTTGACTGTTCAGATTCAATTTCTGGGAGATTATTTATATTTTATTGTTCAATACCTTTCTAACGCCTACTTTCATGCTCAAATCTGAGTCTTAAGCAGAGAGTTATGGCTATCTGAAAATTGTCTTTCTTGTGAAACTGATCTTTGCATAGGTGATCTTCTTATGGAGCTAGATTTTGTTCTCGAACTCATGATGGATCCTCTCGTAAGGTACACAGACCTTCTTTACATATTTAGGTGAAGCTTTGTATAATTAAGGGACCCCACATACTCCTTCTCTTAACCCCCTTTTGTTTTGAAAATGATTTATGGGCACTAGCCCTTTTTCTTTGGCCCCTATTCTCATGTGACCATGGGTTGTGACCAAGCACTAGGCTGATAGGCACTTATCTGGAACTTCGGAGGTTCTCTCAACTCCAAACTTACAATCCCCTGTAGTGCCAAATTTCCAAACTCTTGAAGACCGGTGGATCGACGGTCCACGACTTCCCAACATCCAACGGCTGAGATCCATTACGGGACTTCAGGCTTTGGGAGTTTTCAAAGCACTACTCCACAGATACGTCGGAATATCAGACTGGTGAACTCACAAAAAAATAATCAACGGACCGTGCCTTCTCATTAACCAATGACCATGATCAACTCTGGGACTCTGGGCTTTGGGAGTTCCAGACTGTCCACGCTCTCAATCCTTCCGGAGTGCCAAGTCTCCGGACTGCAGGCTTTGCTGCCATGTATCCTCTCTCGATCAATGACTATAATTTTCTCCACAGCTCTGGGATTCATGGATTTCCAAAGCACCTCCCCACATATCTCTCAGAGTGTCGAATTATCAGAGATCCTCTCCTTCCTTCATGTGTCATCTCTCGATCAATGGTCGAGATTAACTCTGGCCTTCGGGATTTCTCGACTCAAAGAAACATGCAACTCAATTCCTTCTGTTAGAACCCTATATAATAGGGACTCAGTGTTTGAATACTATTTATTTATTTCAAGCATATGTGCTCGCTCATGACGCATGGCGAAGACGACGGAAAGTGCCCGACACTCACCAAGCATAAAATAAGTGTTTGCGTGCGAACTTCAAAGCAAGTTTTGGTGCATTTGGTTAGAAATGGAAAAAATTGATTCTTGTGGGTCAAAGGTAAAGTTGGGTTCATTAGCCTAATGTGGGTTTTATAACCTATGTTTGGTGAATTTTTCGAAAAAAAAAAATTGGCTCCTCGGCCTTTGCTTCTATGCAGAGTTTTATGAAAAATTTGACAATATTTTTAGCAAAAGGTTATGTTGGCCCCGAATATTCAACACCACAAACCAACAGCAAACACACAAGTTAGCACAGCGCCAACACCAAACCCCAAGCCTCGGGCTCACTTCATCGACACAACCTATGTCTCTTGGCTCATATAAACACTACAAGTCCGGTTTATCGCCTGCATGTGGGACTAATTCCCAAAAAATTCAAAAATAAAAACACACAGTCGCCCTGTGCGCCCAGGTGTCAACCAGGGTTTATGTGTCAAATTTTGGCTAGGCGACGACATCTGCTGCTAAGATCCATGATCCTGTTTTCCTCATGCCTCAGATGCATGCATTCGATTACAAGCCCCAACCTTACACGGGTCCCTTGTCCGACGAGATATTGAAGAAGAGGAAACAGTTCCTCGGTCCTTCCAATTTTTATTTCTATGATAAACCCTCTAATATTGTTGAAGGAGCAAGACGAGAATTCACTGTTTTAGCTGGTGATAGCCCTCTAGGCAAACATTTTAAACTTAACAGTAATGCTCCTGACATATGTGATCATGATGTGGTTGGTGTTGTCTTATGCATATCAGGTGCGGAAGCCATGTTCGCAGATCTTGGACATTTTAACAAGACCTCTATTCAGTGGTAGGGAAATGCATCTGGTGGAGCAGCTAATTCGACTGCTGTGAACCCCACAGATGGCCTTCTTATGCGTTGTTTATCCTTCCCTGATTATCACGTATGCCGGACAAACAGCATATCTTATCAAGCATCCTTATCATCATGCTGATGGATTTTACAAATTCGTACCAAATGATGTCTACTGGCCCATGTTTGTAGTTTCCACGCTCGCAGCTATTATCGCAAGTCAAGCATTAATATCATCTTCCTTTTCTGTGATCAAGCAATCTGTAGCTTTGGATTATTTTCCCCGTGTGAAGCTAGTTCACACATCACAATATAAAGAAAGCCAAATTTACTGTCCTGAAATCAACTACATTCTCATGTTTCTTTGTCTGGCGGTAATTTTTGGATTTCAGAGCGGAAATCAAATTAGGAATACTTTTGGCATTGTGGTGATTATGGTGATGTTGATTACAACTGTGTTATTGACACTGGTTATGATCATTGTTTGGAGAGCTCCTTTACCAGTTGTGATTGTGTTCTTCACTTTCTTTTCTATTACGGAAGGGATATATGTTTCTTCTGTGCTTACTAAAGTTCCACATGGAGGTTGGCTTCCTTTTGCAGTTTCTGTTGTACTTGTTGTTATAATGTTTAGTTGGAATCATAGAAGACAGAAGAAAATTGAGTATGAAGTGACCAACAACATAGATTCGGGCAGCCTGGGTTATCTTCTCTCTGACAAGGGAATTGAGCGGGTGCCAGGATTGTTTTTCTTCTATAACCATATCCTCCAGGGTGTTCCTCCTATTGTTGGTCATTGTATTAAAAATGTAGGTTCATTGCATGAGGTAATTGTATTGATAACTTTCAAGTATGTCCCTGTTAAAACTATATTACCAGATGAAAGGTTTCTTGTAAAAGGACTGAGACATAAAGGAGTTTACAGGTGCATTGCTCGGTATGGATACAGTGATTCCTTCAGCATTGAGGGTGAACAATTTGTGGATCAAGTTATTGATAGTCTGGACATGTATATCAAGTTCAGTGTAGGTGAGAAAATAGATAAATCTATCGACCTCTCGAATTTGCCTTCGGAAGCCTTTATATCATTTTGTCCATCTGTTCAAGAGAATATAAGTGACCTGGAAAATGCTAAAAAGCTGGATTAGTTCATGTTCTGGGAAAATCCAGGTTCCAGATCGGAAAAAGTATTGGTTGGTTCGACAGGATTTTGTTGGGAAGCATATATCAAATTTTACACACAAACTGCAGATCTTCAATGGTTGTTCAAATATTCATGATTGTGATTGGGGGTTGGAGATTGCGTTCTACAACCACATAGGCATAGGCAATGTTGTTAATGTGAAAACATGGAACCCTTCTTCGACAGTGATCCACATATTTGGGTAACAATTGCACAGATGGCAGACAGGGTTTTCAGTTGCAGGGAGGTGGCAGGAGTTTATAGCACCGATCCTCCAGCTGGCAGCCACTCCCAAACAACCTCCAGCATTCAACTAATTCTGCATCTATCCGTTTTAATGCTCTTAGAGTGGATTCACCAGCAAATCCTAACCAACGCCAGATGTTCTACAGCAGTTAACCAAATCGATTTTCCTGGCAGTCTTGTTTGTTACAAGAGACAGTTTACAGATGTCATATTGTATGTAATTGTTTTCTATTTTGAGATAGCAGAGTAATGAGCGCGAGTCCTGGAAAGATTGAGAGATTTTTATTATTTATACACATGTAAAAGACTAAGAGAAGGTTCGACTAGGCTGAATAGGAGAGGCTCGACCTGTGTGAGAGGTCCAGACCTGTAATTTTCATTTTCTTTGCTGGAGCTTGGGCTGTGTATGGCCAGTTAATATTATTGTAATATTTACATGATCAATTTAGAAATGAGCATGTTGTTCACAGGATTCCTATGTGGAAATGTTGGTGGTGTTCTTCTTTGTTAATGTATTTCCTGTCTTCTTTACAATTTGTTTTCAGTTCTTATTACCAGAAGGAAAGTAATAGAGGCAGAATTTATCAGCAGATACTCTGTCTCTCAGCTTGTGGTAATCTTTATGTTTATCTCCTAAAAGCTTAGTTCAGGAATTCTTAGTTGCTCCTGTGCCTGGTTTTTTCCTCGTCTATTTCTTCCTCTAATTTAACGCCATTAAAACTTAAATTGATCCAATGTTTCTGCTACCTTTCCCTATGTAAAGTCTTGTCCAGATCTGAGATGTTAATCACTTTTTAATCGCAGACCCCATTTTCCCAATGGCCCTCCTTGTTATCCCAAAGTAACCATCTCAAAATCAAAAACTCTATATTTTCCTTACTTTTATAGCTAGCCTAACATCAGTCCTATTACAAACAAAGTTAAATTTAAAAGAGAGATCCCTCTCTGAGTCTTGGAGGGCTAGATCCAAGACTCGAAGAGGTTTGAGGTTACCTCTGTGATTGCCTCAGCAGCCTTAGGCAAATTACAGAGCGCTAACACCTTCAGAGTACCAAGTCTTTAGACCTTGGGATCTAGCGCCATGTGTCCATTGTAATCAATGGTTGAGATGGACTCCAACCTTCAGGAGTCATGGACCCCAACTACTTATGCCTTGAATCCTTTGGAGTGCCAAGTCTCTGGACTACGGGATCTACTACCACGTGTCCTCTCCCAATCAATGGTGAGGATTTACTCTGCTCTTTGATGTTTTGGGGTTTCACCTTCATCACACTTCATTCCTTCCGAACGTTGAATTGGCGAACTCTCAGATTCTTCATCAATAACTAAGCACCAGGGGGTGCTATATGGCAGAAAATAAGGAATAGACACGTGGCCTTATCTAACGGGTGAC
>SNQJ01S0289134.1:0-10838 GCA_010110895.2 Picea sitchensis | reverse complement strand
TGTCATTGTACTTAAAGGTTTCACTAAGGTCAAATAGGATTGTTATTTCCTTAAATTCCTATTTATTTCCAGAATTTCTATGGAGGATTAAATAACTATTTGTCTTCCATTTGTATGTGAATATTGTTGGGATTGAGCTCGAAAAGGAAACCTACAAGCATATAGGTAGGAAACCACTTGTAAATTTCTAGAACCTGTTTTAATTCAAAACTTGAAAAAGATCTTTCGACCGTTGTACCGACTCTAATCGTAGGGAGTTACCTAGGTACAAAGTCCTATACAATATTTATTCCTACCTTTATATTACATGTTGTCCACTTCCACTGGAATACATAAGTATTCATATATCTATATATAATAATCGTAATTTCTGTCATACATGACCTTTATTTGTTTTTGGATTAATAGGTATATACATAAAACCTCAGTTTATACCATAACTCGATGAATAATTGCTTACAAAAATATATAAGTATCCTGTGAATACCCTATATAAAATCCTAAATGCAAACTCGAATTACGTAAACATATTTGAACACTAGAATGCATATCTACTGGTGATTTCCCTACAGATATCTATGGATGGTAATAATCCAGTTTACAAAGAAATCATTTCCAGAATTTAACCATGTCAATTACTTATGGGTGTCATAATAATTAAAAGGTAACTTCTAGTATTTGTTCAGACTCTAACTCAACTGTGAAACATCACTCAACATTAGATTCATAAGGCACTCTACCAGTTTTTATACTTCTTATATTCAAACAGATTTCACCGAGATTATTGTATCTATACGAAATCTAACAGGTGTACTGCAACTGTGACTAAATCATTCAACATAGATTGAAAATAATTCTATTTAGATTGAACATTTACATTACAACATATATATGATCATTCAGACAGAGAATGAAAACAATTCTATTAAGATTTAGCAATTTCATTAAATTAGAGATATGCTCATTCAGACAGGTAAGGAAAGGATTACATATCTGAACCAGTTCGCGAAAAGACGAAGGGAACAACCACATTCCTCCCAATCGTAGAATCGGGCAGCCAAATCCCTTGCCTTATCCACCCCCTAGCCTGACCATGAATCCATGAGGGAAAACTTGGAATTTCCTCTTCAATCCATGAGGGAAAACTTTGAATTTCCTCTTCAAAAATGTCTTCCTATCAGCATCTTTCTTCCTTACCCAACAAGTAGTGTCTACATAGCAGTTACCAAAAAATAATTAATTTCTCAAAGATACTATGCAACTTGTCAAGCTTAAATGTTATTTATCCCGACCATCTTTTTTCTCCTAACTTGGGAATTTTCACAGCTTTCTAATTCCTTGATTTTCAGGGGCTTCCACTGGCCAAATATCTGATTTTCCACTTGTAACAATCAGGCCCTAGAGGTAGTTCCAACATGTTCCCTGCACTCATGGAGTCATGTAATAACTGGGATTTTAACATGGTTGTTCCATCGGTCCTCCTAATCAATATACATTATGGTTTTACGTATGTCATAGTCAAATAGTTATTGGGTCAAATCAATCGTCAACAATCATAAAATTTATTAATTATCAGTCTTGAAATTCGAATTGTCATAAATACAAAATTTTCCAAATTCAAATTTTACTAAAAATGGAATGAATTCTTTCCAACATAATTTTTAAATTCTTAAAAAATATTCTTTTTTTTTTGTTTTTTGTTTTGGGATTTTGTGACGAGTCCAAAGGATTCCAGGAATGTAATAAACACAATTCTACATTGAAACATACAATATGTCAATTTTTGCACAAAACCTAGGTCTCGATTCTTCCGAATGTCAAGAAAGAAAACCCTCGACTGCTTACACCTTTTGCACAAATACAAAGCTTACAAATTACTATTCTGCTGCATTGGTCCATGAAAGGTAAACATAAGCCAGATATGAATAATGTTTTCCATTATGAAATTTAATTAAACACAACAACTTACTTTTAGAAGGAAAAATACATAATACCTAGACAGAGGGTCGTTAGACGACATATCCCTTTATGTAGGTTAAACACATGCTCATGTGATGTAAAAAAGCAGAAGTCAAATACCACAAAGAGGGAAACAAAATCAGTTACCTTACAATTTACACCATAGGGTTTACGCATGGGAGAGATTAAATCTTCACCCATAGATACTACTCAATGAATGTAAGGTGATAAATTGTGAAGCAATAAATGCAGAGAGAAAGAATAGAAAAAAAAACAAGATATTAGAATGTATGAAGAAGGAGCATGAGAAGTAAGTCCGAAGGAGTACTATGCAATGGGAAATAGCTGAACTAAATAGACTCAAGCAAAACAAAAATAGAGCAAGCATAAGACAAATTGTATAATGTTCTGAGGTTACATTACATTTAACACTCTCTCTTAAACTCAAAAATTACAAACATAAAATCGATTATGCTCGTTGTCTCCGGTAAAAATCAAACCGATTTTCCTAGTGGTTTTGTAGATATCGCCAGGGTCGGGATCTCAAGAACTATGGTAATTGTAGTGTAATATCACCATTATTGATTAGCTCAATGATGAAAATGAAAATGAGTATATGTTTGATTTTCTTGTGAAACACATGATTTTGGATAAAGAAATTGTTGAAATGTTTTCACAGAAGATAGGAGTTAGATCATTTTTTACATGTTACATATCATTCAATATTATTCTAAGCCACATAGCTTGACATGAAGATAAGGTAGCAGTGACATACTCTACCTCTACAGAAGATATTGAAACAATTAGTTGCTTCTTTGATGCCCATGAGATTAGTTTCATGCCCAATTGAAAAAAATGTCCAGATGTGCTTTTCATGTCAACTAGGCTACCTCCAAAATCACTTTCTGGTTACACAGAAAGTTGATTACTATCATATTTTGTGTACCATGCTTCAAAATTGAGAGTTCCTGCAACATATCTCTAAATTCGTTTTGCCATTTTCCAATGAGAATATTTGGGGGATTCCATGTATCTATAAACAAGGTTGGCTGCATACATAATGTACTCTAGTTGTCAGAAGATACAACAACCCGCCTACTAAGTTTTTGTACAGGTAGAGTCCATCAGAGAACTTTCATCATTCTTGCCTAAATTTGTGCCTTAGGGGATAGGGTTTCAAGGATTTGCATCCTTCCATTATAAATCGCTTACGTTTGTTGCATACTTTTCCCATCGACAAAAAATGCCTTTTGGTCATTGGATGAACTCCTCATCCTAAAAAATATTTATTATGCCAATATTCAGCTTTATCTCAAACTCGTGATTTCATATGTTTAAAATTTGTTAACTCAATATTTCCCTGTGATAGATCAATATCAAATATATAAACATATAATCAAAATTTTACCTCGTTGTTATGTTTTGGTGTATACAGTTGGCTCATTTTAGCTTCTACTAAAACCACTCTTGACTCGAGGTGTCAATTTTGTTGTAACAAGCTCTTGGAGCTTGCTTTAAATACAAGGCTTTCTTCAACCATATACTTTGGTTGGGTGCTCTCTGACTTCAAATCTAGGTGGGTGACTACATAAAATTTCTAAAACCATCTTAAAATGCTGACTCTGACATCCATCCGTATACTTGCCATTTGTGTTGGCCATATGGCCACAGAGTCCATAATGTCTAATCTTGCTACTGAGAAAAAATTCTCACCATAATCAGCATCGGTTGTTGTGAGGGAATCTTGGAAACAAGTCTTGCTCAGGTTAACTGCCTTTTCATTGAGTTTAGCCTTTGTAACCTAATTTGACACTTTCAATACTCTTTCTCTTGTGACTTGGGAACTGCAACAAGATCCCATGTCTTGTTCTTTCCAATGGATTCAATTTATTGATTCATGGTTTGAACCTAATGTGGCTCCTTAGCTTCTTCCTAGTTGACAGGTTGACATGATTATTAAAGTTATAAAGGTCAGGAAGAAAGCAAAGTCATCCAACGGCTAATGGATTTCTCTCAAACTTCGAAGCCTTCGATTTTGTGGTTCAGAATGATTCTCTCCGGAAGTTGAGTTATCCTCTTACTGTGTTGTCTTTACTTGCAATCTTGAAGAGTAGCTATTGATAATTTGGTTGTTCTAAATTATTCAGATTTTCATAACTTGGCAAAGAATGGATTTTGATCCATTTGCTGACAATCATTCCAGACTGATTTTCAGAATTTTACATCTCACGAGAATTAGTTTCTTTGTGATTGGATTGTAAAGCTTGTAACCTTTAGATGTTTCACTATATCCAAGGAAAATACATTTCATCACTTTGTCATCAAGTTTCTTCCTTAATTCGGAAGGTATGTGAGTGTATGTTATGCATCCAAATGTCCTTAGGATGCTTGCTGAGCTTTTAGTCCCACTCCATGCTTCTTGAGGAACTTTCATCTTAGACTTGTGGTTGGAGATCTATTCAAGAGATGAGCTGAGCATGCTACTACTTCAACCCAAAAAAATATTTGACAAACATTTCTCTTTGAGAAGTGTTTGTGCCATATTCATTATTGGCCCGATTTTTCCTTTCAACCACTCCATTATGCTGTATATATCTCAATAAGCCCAGCATGATAATGCCTTGTGTTTTGCATAAATTTGCAAATTCTCTGTAGTTTTATTCTCCTCCTCCATCCGACTTGAGTGCTTTGATATATTTTCCACTGCTTTTCACCTCTTCTTTGAATTCTTTGAATTTTGCAAAAGTTTCATCCATATTTAAAATCCTAGAAAATAGATCCATATTTTTCTCGCTGAAATCATTAATAAACTAGAAAGTAAAATCACCATTGACTCCTCAAGCTTGCATTCATTTATTATTAGGTCAGTGAGAACAAGTTCAAGATGTTGTTTGGCTTACTTGAAGACTATGGAAAACTAGTTCTCTTATGTTTTCCAAGTATGCAAGACTTCATGGGGGAATTTGCTCTCAAAGATAGGAAGACCATTGACCATGGATTTCTTCTGAAAAAGACTGACCTAAATGATGTCCTGACCTTGTATACAAAACCATAGTTCTTCATTCGTAGATGTGACTCGGCATATGGTTGGAATCGAGATTTGCGCTCGAATGGGTGAAACATCCTATTAGGAGCTTCATATGGATTCTAAATTAATTCTTCTCGGGCTGGGGATTTTGGTTACATATCCAAAGATGCTCCCTCAAAAAGTACTTTCTATAGCCATAACCAATGTCCTACAGTTAGAAAATTATGTTTCAGATATGGAAACTGATAGACATTGTTTATGTCTTCTTTACATTCTATTTAGTAAGAATAGGAACACCTTTTTTCTTGAACTTTGACTAAATAATCATTCCAAGTGTAATATCAAATGAGATTGAAGAACCAATGCATGAAAGTAATTCTCTATTACCTGTCATATGATTGTTGTGATTCATTGTCCAAACAACCAGAGATATTTTAGGTTGTTGTTCAAATTATGGCACGAAGAAACATCCCTCTTGAGTTTTCCGTAGATTTCGTGACACATTTAATCAGCTTCTTCTTCCTGCAGATTCAGATTCATAGTGCTCCATACTTTTCTTTTGTAGTAATATTGTATGCTTGTTCGTCATTCGATCTTTCTCCTCTCCATTTCCTTTGAGGTCAGAATTCAGATGTTGATTTTGTTGTCATGTCTTTGACCTGGAAATTTTGATTCGGATATTGTTACTTGTTACTCCAATCGAGGAGTTACTTCGTTCTCTTCCTTTACGTGACCTCCGCTTCCTATGCTAAAGGGAGAATTGAGTTTCTTGTGCTATTGAGATTGCCTATCTCAGGAGATGCAGTCGGGTCTCATGTGTCACTAGAGAACCAATTAATTCATTTGTTGAAAACTTTGATAGATCCTGGGATTCAAAGGATTGTTGTTACAACCATTTAATTCGGTAAACTTCTCGAGGATTTTCAGTCAATGCTTTGACTGATGGTTTCACTAACCGGCCTCGATTCTGCTTGATGCCCTATGACTCTCGTCATGAACTGATCCACATTTTCTGACTCACATCCTTAGAGTCTTGAATTGCGTCAACAAGGTCTGCAGTTTAACTATCTTGACCCTACCATTTACTTGGTAGGAATATTGCGATGTCCTGTGCTTGTTTTGAAGTACTGGCTCATGATTTTGAGAAAATCGAGTCATCCATGTAATTTTGAATCCAAAATTTACAGCTTATTTTCTTTGTTCTCCTCTCTGCTCCGAGAAATTGTATTTGACATATAGCAGAAGTACAGTCGGATCTCGTTCCATACAATCCAAGATCCACTGTTCTAAAGACTTTGTGTTTCAAGAATAATATCATCCCATCTATAACTCAGTAGTTCTTTTCTTAAGAAGAATCAATTCTCGAAGTTGAATCCTAATTGCTAGATGATGCCATATTTGTTTTGAAAAAAAAAAAAAAAACCAAATTCTACTTACTTGTCTCCCCGCGTGTAATTTGCGCGACTTTAATCCCACGCTCAAGATTTCACAGTTTTGGCTTCACATTTTGATGTCGATTTCAAGTATATGTTCCTTCCGATCTTTTGTCTCACTAACCTCCATCGCTGAAACGCCATTTTCTCCATGGCCAAAGAGAGTTTATCGGGTCTTTAAATTTGGCCTTAGTCATCGTGCAATGTGACCACGTGCCTTTATTTTAAAGCGCTACGGGTTTTTCTGGTTCTCTGTCTTTCAAATTGCCTAAATGTGAAATATGCCTTTGGACAATTCAACGGTCCAAAACTTGTGTGATCTGATGGTCTAGATCTTATGAACAGAACTCATAAGACCGTAGTCAAACCTCTTATCTACATTCCTGGTCAAGGTCGGAATGTATTGGACCTATTGTCCTGAATCCCCGATTTCTCGATTCTTGACTTCACGATCGATGACCTTCTTCCTTTCTAGAAATTTCCTCCATTGTTTGATCTCCCACCACGCCCTCCTATATTGGACGTCCTGGCTTTCTCACAATTTCGCTATTCGTTCGACGCCTCTGCCTGTGATCCGGAGAAAACACCAACCCCTCAGGTGTCGATTGGCTCTCTGACACACATGTCTCAAATGGATTTGATCATGTATTTTCTGGTTTTCAAATTAAGAAGAAAACCCGACCTCCTTTGTCCTCGATTCGGTGATTTGCACTAATCCCGGATGTTGATGGACCTTCCTTTCTCGGAATTTTTGAGTTCCTCGATTTATTTTCACGCCGTCTCCCTCAAGATGGATGGCTCCTTGTTTCGCAATTTCATCACTTTACTCCAAATTCCTATATCAAGAACCCCATCGGTCGTAGATGTCGACTTGCCGATGTCCACATGTCCAAACAAATGGACGACCGTGATCTTTATTGCTATTTCATGAATCGTGATTTTGCGACTTTTTCCATGGAGTGTATTTCATCAACAAGACCTCCTATATCCCGAACTCCGAACAAGCGATGATGGCTTGGACTGGCCACACCGTCTCTTCCGAGATGGATCTAATTCTCTCTAGATTTCGCTGAGATGTGATGTTACCTGTTTCATGTATCGAGTTCTTGAGAGCAGCCTCTTCCTCGCTCAACTCCCGATCCCATTTTGCAGGATGGGATAAGATTGACGACTCATGATATTTATTGATCCAACGGTCCAAAATGACTTGGAATTTCGTGATTTGTGAATTCTCACGAAAGTCTTCTGACCTTTACACCTATGAGTCACAAATGCCGATATCTTGCCACATGTCTCTTGATGGACGGCTCTAGATGATGTCGATTTCGTGGATTCTGTCATCAGAATGTCTCCCCAGTAATCTAGAGGACTAAACCTCGGGCACTTTCTCGTTGATCCAACGACTATCTAGCCTTTGGCGCAAGATCACGGCTAAATTCTCACCTTTCTCAAGCACTCTCTTCAGTCCTGGTTTCCACTCGATCCGTCACAGATCTAATCTTACGGCCCCAATGGTTTCTGCGTGTTAAACATCATCTTTGTCAGATTTGAAGGAATTTTCTCCTGCGGACGAAAAAATTGTGAATCTTTCAAAGATTTGAAAGAATTTCATAAATTCTTTGTTCACTGCAGCTAATCTTTATTTGAAAGAATTCCAAGAATCTTTAAATGATTCTTTTCCTCAGCAGGAATCTTTAACTAATTTGAGCGAATTCTTCGAGTGCTTCCAATGTTCCTTCGTCCTGCAGCTCTTCTTCGTGATTCTTTGATGATTCTTGAAAATTGTACAAGAATTTGAAAGTTTCTTTTCCCGCAGAATCTTCATCCTCGTTCTTTCGAAAGGCTATGCATGCTCAAGCTATGGAGCTTCACCGATGTTCCTCGTGGAGTTTCCTCACAGGATCTTGAGAAGGACAACTCTCCAATCCTTGTGAAAAGTCTGTGTCGTGTGCTCTCAAGATCCATGAAGCTCGCGACTGCGGGAGGATCATAAGCCGTTTCCAAATTTGTGTTAAGAGGCTTACTGCTGAAGCTCATACCATGATAAATTCGAAGCAAGAAATGCAGAGAGAAAGAACATAACATAAAACAACATATTAGAATGTATGGAAGAAGAGTACAATGAGAAGTAAGTCAGAAGGAGTATTATGCAATGGGAAATAGCCGAGCTAAATAGGCTCAAGAAAAATCAAGACAGAGTACCGGCCGTGATACTGGCAGCAGAATCAACCTGAGGTTACATTATATTTAACATTGTGTAGTGTTTTCTTATCTATGCACAAGACGCAAACTCAGAAAGGAAATTCGAGAGTGTTTTCCGAACGCTTATAAAAAAACATAGGGTTATGTAACTGTATAACAAGTAGGTAGGAAAATACCATTCACGTTCCAAAGAGTTTGATATGTTTTACTTCTAAGTAGAATCAAGAAGGAGTGAGCTTACACTGATGAGGGAGGTAAGAATCTTAGCGCGAAGTAAAGAAAATTGCAAACACATGTTTTTAACATTACTATATTTTTAAGGATCACTCAATCAATTCTAGAACAGACAAGAAAACCAGTAAGATTTCTTAAGTGACAAAATGATACATCTTTTATTGTGATAGGAGACAAAGTCCCATGGTAATACATTCAAATCATAAAAACGAAATCGACATAATTCATGATACAAGGTTGTTACATGTCATGCATAGAAGCCGAAAATGTCAAGCTCTTCCATCGTTAGTTTCCATCTTAACCGTCAATATCCCAGCTGTACCAAAGGACAAGGAAGAAAATGCATAGTAAAATCCCTCTCTGTGCCTAGAGTAAACCAATACATTGAGTTACCTCAGTCTCGACCAAATATTAAGGAGGTATTTAGGCAGTGTTACTTTTCCATGTGATGTTAACAAGGTGGCAGGTTTGTATTTAGACACGGTGGCTGAATGACTTCTAAGGAAGGTACTTTCGCAAACTCCATTAATGGTTTAAGCAGAACTTTTAACACTCGACTGTCATACCATACCTAACCTCAACCCTCAGGTCAACTTATTGTGGAGAGCTATGTCATTCACTTAGGGACGCGACTTTGCATTCCAGTCACATCCACCTTGTCTATTTATTGTTTCGACTACATGTTGTTCCAGACTCGTTAAACAAACTCCAATCTAGTGAGTAATATTGTTGGGAGACCCCTAACGACCATTAACGATAAGTTTATGGTTGACCATATCTTAGTAGTAGTGTGAGTCTTAATTATATGTCTTCGAGGAGTTAGGTTAATAGTTACTAGCATAGCCACTCAAACCGTAATGATGAACACCTAAAGAGCCTATAATGGCCTTCCCTCAACATACTGTTAATGGTCTTCCCCCAACATAATTATTATAGTCTTCCACCTTCGGTGATCTAATATGAAATGTGTGGACAACTAAATGAAACGCTCATACACTCAAAATGAAACGCCACATGGAAGCCGTGAAAATAAAATGCGTAGAGAGTGGAAGAAAGCCAACAAATTTAAATGTGGTAATCCCAAAGATTAATCATTTAAAGGTGGCAATCATATACTGCTATAGTAATTTATTAATATGATTAGGTAAATGTTAAAAAGTAAAGTTAACGGATGCATTCAAAATACAAGAAAGTTATGAAGAGTAAATCACATTCATTGATTTGGAAGGACGACTAAGAATATGCTAGCATCTTCAATTTTTAGCCATCGAATTAATAAGTGTACGCCTTTCGACGTAATTACATATTAATACAATTATCCACAAAACAAGATGCGACTTGCATATCAAAACCGACACCATACTTTGATCGAGTTATGCATAAAAATTCTATACTATATATAAAAATGTATCATAACCCAATTTTATGAGTTCTTATGAAAATATATATATATATATATATATATATATATAGAATTACTATGGCATATAGTATCGTATGCTAACTCAAATGTGGTGTTGTTAAACAATCAAATATGGTGTTATTATTGTTAAGGTTGAATAGTTATATCCAAAACTATTCATATATATAACTGTGTTTAAAAGTTTATCAACGATAAAAACTATAGGATTGTGTTTAAAAGTTTATCAACGATAAAAACTATAGGATAGTGCAATAGTGAATAAGTCCACTGGTATAGTAGTGGATAGACTATGGGATATTTTTTCCTTGTGATGATTACGCAGTATAAGTGTGGTGTCATTGGATGTGACTACAAAGTCAAATTTTAGTCTACCTAATATAGCACCTATGTTAAGAAAAGATAAGTGTAAGCTACATACTAGCACAGCCACTGAAAACCGTGGCTGATTAACGCCGAAAGGCCTGCTAACAAAAGGACAGCTAAGGAAATCACTCAAAACCGTGGCTGAGGACTGCTTAAATCCGTGGTAGGAAATCGGTGGTAGAGAATGGGCGGACTG